>JAOWBW010000625.1:772330-837771 GCA_026119855.1 Campanula takesimana
TTTAAATTGATCTTACCCTTGATTTGTGTTTGTTCAATGGGTATCCGAAAGTGAATGAATTCGTATTATGTGTTCTTGTACCTTTGAACACTATGTGGAATATTATTGTATCTAATTGAAACAGGTGCAGTTAGCTTTGTCTGATTGAAAAGAACTTAGCAGGAATTAGTCAGATTGAAAAGGACTAAATGAAATTGTCTAGTTTGATTGAAAATAACTTAGACAATATATGCTATTTGATGAAGTAGCTTAATGATCATGATCTAATGTTAATAAGGGAGCACCCTAAAAAGGTGTTAGGTTTCTTATATTAAAAGCACCCTGAAAAGGTGAATTGTAACTATGGAATTGACGAACTTGTGATAGTGCCACGACTTCCGCAAGTATTATAACTCTATCTTGTAATGTGTACAGTTAAGTTATTGATGTTAGCCTTTCATTGAGAATATTGTTTGGCTCCGTTCTTTCGGTCATCTATTTTTAGTACCCGGAGAGATCCCGTATGAGCTTACTGAGCATTGTTCGCTCACCCCTTTCTTATATTCTTTTCCCCAGGTAAAGAGTAGAGGGAACGGTTAGATCGCATGGAAGAGCAGTCCGTGGTCTAATAAAGAGTTTTAAGACAGTTATTTTATAGTTATGTTAGAGCTAGTGAGTTGTACTAGCCGTTAAAGTTTGAATTATAGTTATGCTTCCGCACTGTTTTGAATTGTGGTTAGATTATACTAGCCGTTACATGTGAACGTTGGATTTGAATTGTGTTTGACGTTTGGGATTTCCTAGTTTATGGATAATTATTATTATTAGAAAGTTTGGGTCGTTACATTGTAACTCTAATAGGAACTACAAAAGTTGGGGAAAAAAAAGTAGATGCCGAATTCTTATGCTCTATATCACATTTATGCGTTATTTTATTTTTGGTACCACTTATGATCCAATATTTATGAATTGTTAGGACTGACATCATCGTTATTTTATTTTTGATACCACTTATGATCCAATATTTATGAATTGTTAGGACTGACATCATCATACACTGTGATGATGCTATGAATGGTACACCTTGATCATGAGTGGTAAACAAAAATGGTATTCATAATTTAGAGTCGCGGATTCCCACATTGTTTCGTGTTACAAACTAAGCTCTTTGATGGGGATATGAAGTTTTTCAATGATTGATTAAATAAACAAAGGAAAAAAGATTTTTTTTCACTCTTTCTAAATATCTGAATAGTAAAAATATTGAAGTTAAATACTCCCTTTGTCCCAGAGAAAGATAGTCTCATTTTGATTTTTTTATGGTCAACAAAAATAAACTTTGACCAAACATTGGTATCAATTAATCAATTAGTGATCACAATGAAATCCTAAAAATTGTTATTGATAAATCATTTAATGATTTATCAATTACAAAGTTTAAAATTTCACTAGAATGATTAGATCGTCACCAATGGTTGGTCAAAGTTTATTTTTGTTGACTATAAAAAGTCAAAATGAGACTATCTTTCAGGGACAGACAGAGAGAGTATGTTGTTTACCGTGAAATTCGGTAAAATTTTGACGTGCACCTTTTTCTTTCATATTTTCTACAATTATTACTTGAAAAAAGATGAAAATTTTGAACTTAAAACAAACCTCAATGATGGAAAATGAAATTAACCTTAATATATTGTGACTTTCCTTTATCAAGAATGGGGACACATAAGAACATTCATTGTAAATAATAATAATAATAGTAAAAAAAGGTGGAACCAATAGTCATACACATCTTGCTTGATAGGTGCTTCTCTTTCCTTTATAATCAATCTATTTCTCATCAAAAAGCAAAGCCACTTTCTTGCATCCTTAAAAACAAAGGGAGGGAAAAGGCAAGGAGAAAGTAGGGGGGGAGGCTCCTTTATTTATCTACAAAAGTTACTTTTGAATGCAAGAAGCTACCATAACCTTTTTGAGATAGGTATGAGGAGGTGTTTTGGCTCCCAATTGATCTCCCAGCTGTGACTTACTCCCTCCGTCCCACTTCACTTGAGACTTATTTTCATTTTGGTCCGTCTTACTTCACTTGAGATTTCCCAAAATGGTAGTCTTTTTATAATTTTATATTCAATCTACTCCACTCACTCATTCTCTCTCTTCTTTTCCACCACATAATTCATTCAACCAACATACTATTAACCCCACTCATTCTCTCTTTTTATTTTCTACCACGCATTATCTTTATTTTATTCTTTTTCATTAGTTATTGTGCCCACCTCTTAGGTCTCAAGTGAGGTGGGACGGATGGAGTATATTTGTTGCTGTCTCTTTTTCTTAAATTTTGACTTTTTATGTGACATAAAATTGTCACGGGTTCATGATCATGTATCATCTGACTGCCCAAACAATTAAGATAGTAGCGATGAGATTGCCTTTTTAGGGTAAGATCGTCAATTTACCCCTGATCTAAACAACGTGTCTTTTAAGGTATCGTAATTTTACCCATACTCCTATCAATATGACCGTTAATTTTAAAGTGACTAAATCCGAGTTGCTAATACGTATGGACTTTTAAACAGTCAAACGGTACCGGCCTAAAGTACTACTACCTCTGTTCCTAAATGAGAGTGTCCAAATTTTATTTTAAGGGAAACTGAAAATCTCAACTTTTTGAACAATTTGGTAACAACAATTCATATATAATCTTGTAATCTCCTTTCCAAACCTTTAGTTTTGCACGTATAAAGAAACCGGTGAAATTTTTTTTCGAAAAAAATAATATTTATGGAGAAAGTTATGTTAAAAAAAGACACTCATTTAGGGACAAAGATTTCTTGAAAATGGACACTCATTTAGGGACAGAGGGGAAGAGGGAGTATGTATTTCAAGTGAGGGTGGGGCGGCTTGAGTTGCACTAGTGAAAAAAAGGAGCTAGAAAGGCCCAATTGTCGCATAATAATTAATATTCCATCAATTAGCCTTGGAAGCAAAGTTGAGCCTTTCTTTTTATTTTTTCAGATCATAAATTGATCATTGTGATCAATAAGAAAAATGATTTTTTGTTGTGGGTCAAATTTGTAGTTAGATGCTTATCTGTTAGAGTGGAGAAACCTTATAAAAGGATTAATGATGGCTTGAGGGATAAAGAAAATGTGGAAGCTTGTTAATGATGGCTGGTTCTAGGGCTATTATAAACGAGCCGAGCCGAGTATAGCTTTGGGGCGTCGAGCTCGAGCTCGTTTAAAACTTATCGAGCTCGAGCTTTTATTGAGCTCGAGCTCGAGCCTACTTGCTTGTTCGAGCTCGCGAGCTGCTCGCGAACAACTCGAGTTCGAGCCGTTTGAAAACAAAAATTCAAGTTTAATGAGCTTATCGAGCCGAACTCGAGCTTTTAACAAGCTAAACGAGTCGAACACGGTCGGCTCGATAACAAAAACGAGCTTGACAATCGGTTCGAGCTCGACTCGAGCTACACCTCGAGCTTTCACGAGCCGAGTCCGAGCCGAGTTCGAGCCAGCTTGGTTCGTGTAACAGCCCTAGTTGGTTCCCTCTATTATTGGTGGGTCTGAGGGTAATGATATAAAAAGGCTTAATGTGTGGAAGATACTCTTTCTGTCCCGTAATATATGTCATAGTTGACAAGTCAATATTTTTAAGCTTGTAATTATGTTTATTTGATTGTCCAAATCTATTCATATGGGTAGAGTGACACCTCATATCGCATTGCAATGCTTGTACCTATTAGAATATGTAGTATAGGAAGATCACCAAACTTCATACCCTATTTTTAGTAAGACGACACTTATTTTGGGACAAACGTAATGAAAAGTAGAACATTTATTCTGGGACAGAGGGAGTAACTTTTTATCTTGCTAAAAAAACACGTTTTATCTCATCAACTAAAATAACTTCAACCTCTTCTCATTTTATCCACCTGAACAAAATTTAAACTTACACTTTTTCGCATTTCAATTTGCTGCAGCGAAATACTCCCTCAGTTTCAAAATAATCTTCACACTTTCTTCGTTGTTATTGCGAAGGAACTTTGAGCAATAGTTTTAGGTGATTTTAATTGTCTTAATGAAAATCAAAACTTGTTTTTGATAGTAATGTTGATGGTGTATCAATAACAAGTTTTAGATTTTTATTAAGACAAATAAAATCAACCCAAAATTATTGTTCAAAACTCTTTCACAGTAACCTGGAAAAAAATATAAAAATTATTTTGAGATTAAGTGAATATATTTATATTTCGAGATAGGGATAGCATATTGGGACTGGGAGGTTTATTTATTTATTTATTATTAATTTATTTATTTTATTTTTTGACCTGGTCATGGTACTAACTAATGTGGCAGTGGTCCGAGGGTCAATATGCTCAAAATTGCGTTGCCGTGCAAATCAGGGTAAATCAAGTTATGAGGGCCATCCATTCAATTCATTTTGAGATGTACTAGTAGTAGTCAAGACACTATTGTGAAAATAATGGCACACCGTTTACAGATGGTCGGGACGGGAAGACAATAAATGCGAAAAGTTGATAGCCAATTTTGTACGGGCAATACTGGGCTTACAAAAGATGGTTACAAAATGAAGTATACAAGATGTGGTGACGATATTTCATTGGCTACATCAATAGTGGACCCGGCACACTCTAATTAAAAACACTAATACAATTATGACACCTCATTTTATAAGTCACATTTTGTAGTCATCTTTTGTAACTTTATTATTTTTCATTTTGTACCCCTCCTTTATAGAATTCTCCTTTTTCCTTGTCAACCGAAAGGAGTAGGTTCGTTTGTGCAAAGTAGACCTAGCACAACTCTTCTGAGGGTGAGGAAGAAAAACACACAATTTTTCTGTAGTTCAGCCTAAAAACATATTCCACCCAATAATAAATACTCCATCCGTTTCAAAATATATGTCGCTTTAAGAGTAAAAAATTGTTTCAAAATATCTGTCGCTTTACTATTATCAATGCACTTTTACCATTTTGTCTCAATTATACCCTTATTAATGATTGTGAAAGTATCTCTCATGCAAGCATTTAATCACCTAAAAAATTGAATTATTTAGGGGCAAATGGGTCTTCTTAACATGATTAATTACATTTTTTAATATGTGTGAAAAAGTCTAAAGCGACAGATATTTTGAAACGGAGGAAGTATATTAAACTTCTCGATATTACAAGAATGGAGACTCTCTCTCTCTCTCAACACTCTTGAATATAATATCCTCACAAACGCATGCAAGCATACACTTTCTCTTTCTAAGTAAACCTATGCTAACTCTCTATCAAGTTTAATAATATATTTATTGTTGGGTGGAATAGGCTTTAAGCCGAACTACGAAAAATTTGTGAGCTTTGTCTTCGATTGTGTGCCTTTGTATTTTGGTATCTCTTCTTGCAATTTCTCTTGTTTGTGAGTGATCCCAACAAATGGTATCAGAGCCCAGGTTGATGGATGGGCCCGACGAGCAGTGGACCGCGTGTGTGAGATATGTGGGCTTTAGTGTGACCTCGCGAATGGAGCACTATGAGTGCTTTGTGTCGAAAGTATTTCCGAAATTGGTGATAGGGCGGCGTGTCGCCGTGTCCCGTAGGTGGTGAATAGCAGCGGTGCAAGTAAACTTCGCTGGAGGTGGTCCTTTGTGTGAGGGGAGGTTTGTTGTGGGTGTCAACCAAAATCCCACATCGGTAATTGAAAGAATAATTGCTTAGTACATAACACTCCATTAGTATATGGCCTTTTAAGAGATGACCCAAAACAAATTTGTGCGGGCTGGGCCAAAGTGGACAATATCCTATCATACTCTTTTTGTCCCATAACAAACTTTTTATTTTGTGATTTTGAGCGTTATATTAAAAACTTTACTTATCCAAAAAGAAAAGATTTCCTTCACTTTCTCTCTCCTTCCCACTCACACCACCTACTTTTCTAACATCTTTCCTTAATTCTCGTTCCTAAAATTCTATGGCAAGATTGTTTAGTTTGGTCCGTCCCAAAACAAACTTCCCAATTTGTCATTTTCGGTGTCCTATTAGAAACTTCCACTTACCTAAAAAAAAAAAAAGATTCCCTCCACTTTCGTTTCCTTCCAACTCACAATAACTAACTACTTACTACTCCCTCCGTCTCAAAATAGATGTCGTTTTGGAGTGTTTCACACATATTAAGAAATGTCATTAATGTATGAGAAGAAGTCCCAAATACCCTTAAAGTAATTCAACTACCTAGGTAATTAAATGGTTAGGTAAGAGATGGTTCACTGTCGCGCCCCAGACCCGTGGTCCTACTTGGCCCCACGCTCGGGACACGAGTGGAAGACGTTATAAAACACTTTTTGAAAAAAGTTTTCGAAATGTACTTTTATAAAGTTTAGCAAAAACACACTTGAAGTTCAAAGACTTCACTTAACTTTAAACAAACTTTACAACCAACTTTCACAACGAAAGTACTTAGCCCGAAGGCTTACAAACTTTTAAACAAATGTACATACACCAACATGATCCAAAATAGGTGTGAGACAACAGGAAGTACGGGTACTCTACCCAAAAGGTTTCACATTTACATAATGCAACCTTAACAAAACAAGTCCCAACTCTTACCACTCTAACGTCCTCCCGTGCCAAGTGTCCTATCCCCTGGACCCGCCTTATCTAAAACAGTAAACAAATAAAGGGTGAGAATAAATCTCAGTAAGCTACTAAAATGCAACTACGTTACATGCTGATATGATAATCATAAAGAAACAATATCAACAAGTAACCACATATCATATAATACATAACATGAGAGATAGCATCAACTCATATATCACAATTACCACATAGCCCACACTCCGGTGGATACCAAGCCAAGGTTTACCCCATAACATAACTGTCTGAGAATACCATCTGAGAAAACCCATCAGAGAAAACCATCTGAGCAGCATAAATAGCTGAAGCCGGGATCCCGAAAATCAAACCATAACCAATAGAACCAAGTAACCAGAGAGGGAAATATGACACAAAGTCATAACCTAAGTGCTCACTAAAGGAAGCAATTCATCCCATCCAAGTCCAATCTGGACTAAGGAAACAAAGAAGGCGCAGTGGACACCTTATAGTGAACTTGGCTTGTGTGCCACTATAATTCTCCCACCGCCTGACTCAGAAGCTCCAATGGAAAACCTTATAGTGGACTTACCTGTACCACTATAATTCTTCCATTGGCTGACTCTACAACAAGACCAGCTAGACTTTTCACAAGAAGCACAGTAATGAATACTTGCTAAACAAAACCAGAGGTATTTATTCCAAGAAGGAACTAAGCCAAATACATCACAAGATGCACACAAAAGATTTCTCATAAAGAGTCCATAATAAGGACATTTAGTCACAACCCAATCTATTTCATCAACGACATAAAAGTCATACACATTCACGTTTGGGTCCTAAACAACCCCAAGGATTACACAAACAATTGCCCTCTTAAACCCAAGTTAAACAAACTATCAAACCTGGAAAACAGGGGAGGTGCGCACGCCCCACCCAATAGGGTGCGCGCACTCCCTTCCATCAGAAGCCTCACAATTTTTGGTCAGTTAAGGGTGCGCGCGCCCCACCCAAAAGGGTGTGCTCGCTTCACTTGATCAGACACTTATCCTAGTTGATAACAATGGGGTGCGTGCGCCTCCTTATTTAGGGTGCGCGCGCCCCCTCCCATTTTGGGCCAAATCCCAGATTTCTTTCCTTAGTTCATTTTTACTCCTTCCGTCCCACAAGTAACACATATACTACATACTTTGGCAACTTCATTAAGGATACAAATTGAGTTTCCAAACCATTACAACACCCAGCTAGAACCAATTCTATATACTCCCTTTGTCCCAAAATTACAAGTATAGCAAATATTACCCAAATCACAAAATTAACAAGTAGAAGTATTAAATATAAATATAATTTTTCTAATATACCAATATACTCATTTAGGAATACTTTCATACATTTTCCCGTCCCAAGAATAATAGTATAATTTTATAATATACTTATTTAACATTTAATTCAATTTAATATTTTACCGTCCCACAAATAGGAGTATACTTTCACACACTTATACTAACATTTTCACAATATAAACATACTCCATATACTCCCTTGCATACAAACCAAGTCACTTACCCAGTATAATTATACTCCATTTGTCCCAAATAAACAAGTATCACAAATAAATTCATTTCACAATAATTTCACCACATATCACACATATAGCAAATATATGACCATTTTACTATTTAAGGGGAATTAGTAACTTACCTATTTCCGGAAAAAGTATCGTAGAAATATGTTTTGTTCGGGTAGAATGACCTACTCAACGCCCTGATCATTTTTATATAATTAGTTTTTAAAACGGGTAAGTAAATAAAAAGAATTAAATCGAAATGGATTGAACTTACTTTTTCTTCGCAGAACAGAGAGAGAATTAGGAAAGTATACGTATGCAAACACAGGGAAAGAGGGAGAAGGATAAACATGGTTTATAAAAATCCCATTTTTACATTTAGGTCACTCAACTTCCATTTCTAACAACTAAACCCCCAAACTTTAAAGTTACACTTTGGACCTTAAAGTTTCAACTAACTCCTTTATTCCTTTTAACAAAATTTCTATTAACACTTTAACTACCACATATGCTCAAATAATATATGCAAGTCATAAAAATATTTTCTAACACATCAAATGCACACATAAGTTCAAATTACAATCCCCAAAAATATAAAATAAATAGGAACGGGTGGGTTTTGGGGTCGTTACATTCACTATCATTATTAAGGGTATAATTGGTATAGAGCAATAAAAAAGTTTAGAGAATAGTGAAACGACAAGTATTTTGAGATAAATTTAACTTCCAAAACGACATCTATTTTGAGACGGAGGGAGTATTTCTCAGTTCTCACCTTACTTTCTCTCTCCTTCCAACTCACACCACTTACTTTTTCATTATCTTTCCTTAATTTCTGTTTTTAAAATTCCATGCAAATGCAAAGTTTGTTTTGAAACATAATTGTAAGCAAACTATAGTAAAATTAATCACTAATATTTGTCCCTTTAGTTAGTCCACCAAGAAAAGTGCAAAAAAATGTTCCTTGTTACGAGGCATAGTATATGTTGTCACTTATGGGGGTGACATATGCAAGTACGCAAATTTTAGGATCATATTTCTCAGGTCCGTCATAATATAATGCAAGTAATGTGGGCAGTTTCCATCACCTATCGAATGGATCTGGTCTAATTTCCACTTACATTACATGCATGTTGGTAATTGGTTAGGCTCACGGTTTCTATATGCTAAAGTAGTGTTCTAAAAGACGCCCGTCTAGGCTGCTTAGGCCCCGCTTAAGTGTTAGGCGTTCATGAAGCGCCTAAGTCTCGCCTAAGATATTATAACCATTTCTGAATTCTCGGCCCCGCCAAAGTCCGTTTAGACACCGCCTAAGCGCTAGGCCCTGCTGCAACGCCTAGCGACCGCCTAACGTTTTTTAGAACTTGTGCTAAAGGTACGTGGTTTCAAATGTTCAATCTCTCCCAAAAACCATCTATGATGGGATAAATAAATACTCACTCCGTCCCATATATATACTTATCGCTACTTATTTTCATTTTGGTGTCTCATACTTATGGCTACTTTCCAAAATGTTCACTTTTCTCTCTCCTATCAACTCACAACAACTATCCACTAACTTATTTTCTCTCTTATGCCCACTCACAATACTTACTTTTCCAACATATTTTTTTAATCTCATGCACTCCCATTTGGTAGCAATAAGTATGGTACAGATAGAATAGTACTTATGTCCTAATTTAAACTTTTTATAAAAGTTTTAGTTTGATTTTGCATATTTAATTTATTAAACAAATAAATCATAGTAATTTGAAAATATAATTATTTAAAACACTATTCATAAGTCAAGTGAATGAAAATTAAGTTACGTAAGTAAGTAGTGGATTTTTTATAATCTATTAAGTTAAAATGATAAAATAGTCTAAAACACAGTTTACTATTTGTCATTTACGTAAAGCAAAGTAATAAGCTTAAAGTGGAAATAAGAAGCTTAAATTAATATGAATGGACTAACAATTTTTTAGATTTTCATAGAAAAATATTTTTGAAAATATTTTGCATTCAAACATATTTTCATGAAGAATTAAATTAATATATATTAGTAGTCAAATGTTCAATTAAATTTATTAATAAAGATTGTTATTTTTTGAGATGGAAGAGTACGTGACGTTTATCATGAAATAAAGAAAGTAATTTAAACTTTTATAAATGAATATGCCATACTCGATACTCGTACAAGGACAAATTTACTAATACAGAATCATCAAACGACTCAACCAACGTTGATACTCTCTCCGTTTCAGTTTAAAGTTCTTATTTTCTTTTTTAGGTTTGTCCTAATTTAAGGTTTTTAGTTGCTTTATTTCATAAATGGCAAATAATGAATTGTGTTTTTTGGACAATCTTCTACACAAAAATTCATTTAATTACAAAAAAACCTTACTTACATAACTTACTCTTCACCCACTTACTTTATGAATAGTTTTTTGGACAATTATATCCTTAACAGCTTAACTCCCTACTTTTGTTTGACCGTTTTTCATGGGTTGGTTTCTCGTAAACCGAGTTTTTTCTAAGGCGTAGGAAAAACGTGTTTTTGAATGCACAGTGACATTTTTGTAAGTACTCAAAACTATTTAAAATAACACGCTGTGACATTTTTGTAAATAATCGGAACTTTTCAACACTATCTGACGCTCTTTAACATGCATCTTGGACCTTTGTTACAAAGCAACTGGATATCCAAAACATTGATGCTCCCTATATATAAAAACTTCACTTATAAAAACTTCAAAGGCCTTTTTGAGGGTCTAAATAACATTTTTTTAGGTTTTTACACTCATAATCAGGGGACAAAGCCCGATGGCTTTTGTTGGTCTCTAAATTTCCTTTGAAAAAAAAGCATCTGGATATCCATTTCAAAGGTTCTGGCTATCAGTCTAAACGGTTCTGGCTATCATTTATCAGATTTAAAGGCACCTTCAAAATGCTCAATTTCCTTTGAAAAAAGGTCATCTGGCTATCCGTTTCACAGGTTCTGGATATCAATCTTAAGGGTTCTGGCTATAGTCATCAGCTTTTATATGTTCCTTCAAAATGCTCACTGACTATCAAAAACACTACAACTGGCTATCAAAAACACTAGAACTGACACTAAAATACACTCTCACTTGCACTAAAAAAAAATCAATTTTCCCCCCTCACTTACGATAAGAAAACATATCCATAATACTTTATTTTTTATATCGAGAACCTCTTGAGCTTAATAGAAGATTTGTTGATCATGATCTTGTTCAAATGTGCTTGAAATCATATACAAAAGGCTTTATTATTGATGTCCAGAAAGTTTCTTCGCCATGACCTTCAAATATGCTTGAAAATCATATCCAGAAGGCTTTATATTGATGTCCAGAACCGTTTGAGAAGTTCCGATTATTACCGCACGTTTTTATTAAATAAGTTCCACATATTTACAAAAATGCCACCGCGCTTTAAAAAAAAAAACACGTTCCTAATCACTAAGAAAAACACGTTTTACGCAAGATTTTGGCCTTTTCTTTATTTTTGCCTTGATTTCGTAACAAACGTGCATAGTTAAACTAAAAACCTTAAACCGGGACGGGAGTACTTGTTTTGACAAATTTACCAGTTATGCATTAAAGTAATTCTCCACAATTCTTTAGATCTTTCATTCTATATCACATTATTCTTGGACTTGGGCGGAAGGGTCATCACGCAAAACTTAAGTTAAGCAACGACGCATTAATTTGGATAAACATAATAATATAACAAGAGACATAAATAACAACACAAGATTTAACGTTGCTCATCTCAACAATAAGGGTTACGTCACAAACCGATCAACGACTTTCA
Organism: Campanula takesimana; assembly: GCA_026119855.1. NCBI lineage: Eukaryota > Viridiplantae > Streptophyta > Magnoliopsida > Asterales > Campanulaceae > Campanula > Campanula takesimana. The sequence goes on from JAOWBW010000625.1 coordinate 784,288, forward strand.
CTATATCATCATTAAATTAAAAGAATGCAAGTTTTAATCAAGAAACTCGTAAAGAATTATCACTCACCCAAACATACGGTATTACAAGAATGGAGTCATCCTTCTCAACATTCTTGAATACATACGCAAACAATATACAACTTAATCATTGTTTTGGCCAATTTTTGACAATTGGACAAATATAAAGAAGTAGGGTACAATGGAATAAAGAACTTTGAAATTCAAGATGTATGAACAAATGATTTAACGAGGAAAGCCCTTGAACAACTTGTTCGCCGGCATAAAACCTCGAATGATGGAGTTTTATTAAGCTTTTGTGGAGGTACAATAAAATACAGAGAGAAAGAGAGTATGAGATGTGAGTGTTACAGCGGGGAGTCAGTGAAAAAGTGTGTGTTACATAATTGGTGTGAACTATTTATACTAAGATGAGAGATCGTAAACTAAGTAGTAGAGCCACAATTCTCGGGAAGTTTGTTGAGAGTTATCCACGGTTGAAGTAGATCACCTAGACTCCTTCATTGACTAGGTCTTGAATTAGGTCACAATCGTTATTGATCATGCTCCGCAATTTTCGTAAGAGTTACCTGAAAAATAGGAAGAGGTTACCCTGCAAAACAAACGTGTGATTAATCAAGTTGCTGATGTCAGGATGCAGGATGCTGGAACAGGCTGATGGCTTTAAGCTAAAAAATAGGATCTATTAACTATGTTCAAGTCGTCGGCTCAGGTTGTCACGTCAGGATGTAAAGTCAACATGTAAAGTCAACATGTCAACATGTTGAGTCAAGATGTAAGATGTAACTTCGGGATGTCAACATGTAGATTCAAGATGAAAGATGTATCTTCAGGATGTCAACTCAGGATGTCAGGATGTAGACTCAAGTCGTTATTTCCAGGATGTAGATATAGTGCTGTGAGATTTTTCACCCCAAACAATTGCCCCCAAATTTTTTGAATTGAGTGAACATAGAAATTCAAGAAATTTCCATAACAGTTGATGTAGGTAATGAAAACTCCAAGATGCAATTGATCCTGCAAAAATCAAAGAGAAATACAAAGAATAAGATATTTTGGTGATTGTTTTAAAGACAATTTTTATTTGTTTGCAACATGTCTGTTTGGTCATGTTAGGTTACAATTTTTTTTGAACCATGTCTTGTGATAGCATGGTTAAAACTTATGGATGTTTCCCGTTTTAGGATCAATGTGTTTGATCCTTTTTGGTATTTTGATAATAGACTGGAAGATGCTAGGAAAGCTGGTTTGTTGTGCCGCCGATGTTCCACCTTGCAGAGTAGTCACCTCACGCTGTAACCTGGAGACTTGATTCATCAACATGGTAGAAGTATCATTCTGCAGTTGAATCTGATTCCTCACGTCACGCATCATGGCAGTCAAGTTGGAGGCGATATCCAAAGGGATTTCAGGTGCCCCCATTGTTGATCTGCCCCCACTTGCAACTGAAATTCCAGATGTAATCTGATCGGTTGTTGGATTGCTCATCTTGAATCTCTTAACAATCTAAAAGACCAAATTTCCCACGGACGGCGCCAAATTGTTTTGGCCAATTTTTGACAATTGGACAAATATAAAGAAGTAGGGTACAATGGAATAAAGAACTTTGAAATTCAAGATGTATAAACAAAGGATTTAACGAGGAAAGCCCTTGAACAACTTGTTCGCCGGCATAAAACCTCGAATGATGGAGTTTTATTAAGCTTTTGTGGAGGTACAATAAAATACAGAGAGAAAGAGAGTATGAGACGTGAGTGTTACAGCGGGGAGTCAGTGAAAAAGTGTGTGTTACATAATTGGTGTGAACTATTTATACTAAGATGAGAGATCGTAAACTAAGTAGTAGAGCCACAATTCTCGGGAAGTTTGTTGAGAGTTATCCACGGTTGAAGTAGATCACCTAGACTCCTTCATTGACTAGGTCTTCAATTAGGTCACAATCGTTATTGATCATGCTCCGCAATTTTTGTAAGAGTTACCTGAAAAATAGGAAGAGGTTACCCTGCAAAAAAAACGTGTGATTAATCAAGTTGCTGATGTCAGGATGCAGGATGCTGGAACAGGCTGATGGCTTTAAGCTAAAAAATAGGATCTATTAACTATGTTCAAGTCGTCGACTCAGGTTGTAACGTCAAGATGTAAAGTCAACATGTCAACATGTTGAGTCAAGATGTAAGATGTAACTTCGGGATGTCAACATGTAGATTCAAGATGGAAGATGTATCTTCAGGATGTCAACTCAGGATGTCAGGATGTAGACTCAAGTCGTTATTTCCAGGATGTAGATATAGTGATGTGAGATTTTTCACCCCAAATACTCATAATTTTACATTTTGCAAATACACTCCCTCTACAAAGGAAGCCCATGTGTACCACCAAAGCACTCCGAAAACAATATCCTCTTATAGTTTATATAGGCACAAGAAATAACATTTTCTAATACAATTAGGGTTGTCATCCGGTCCAGTTTATCCTTCATAAATACTCAAGGAATTCATACCTAATTGCATTAAGAAACTATTATTCCACTCCTTGTTCAACTAGGAAATAAAATCCTCGACATGATTCTAATAATCTAATTGGAATTAGAATTTGAGCCAAAATCTCAAAAATTATTAATTAGAGTTGGTTTTGGGAGAAACTAGTTCATCCATAAGTTATAAAAAGTCCACTTTTTAACCCTTAAACCTTAAACCCTAACCCTAAATCCTAAACCCTAAACTTTAAACCCTAAATATTAACCCCTATAGAAACAGGACTTTTTATAACTTGAGAAACTAGTTTCCCCTAAAATTTTCTCTATTAATTATGCTTATGATAAAAGAAAAAAACTTGTGTGAGACGGTTACACACATGAGACAGATCTCGTTGAGAGAGTAATGGTGGGCGGTGCAAGTCCATTTCCTTTCTCGTCGAGCTCCGTCTCATGTGTGAGACCTTCTCACACGAGATTTCCTCATGAGAGCCATTGTTTTTTCTCCTTTGTGAGAGCCATTGTATTCTCTCCACAGTGAGAGCAGTTGTTTCCTCTCCTTTGGGAGAGCCTATATTCCTTTGATTTTTGTTTTCTCATATTAGAATGTCGACGATTCTTGCATTTTCACACAATGATGTGGATGTCAGTCGTCCTACTGCACAAGGATGGTTCGCGGATTCTGAGATGTCTGATGGGCATTTACTCGTCAACCCGAATTCTTCATATCAAGGGCTCAGTGCAAAATATTACCAAAAGGGAGATTTTTAAAATGCCAGATTGAGGCAGTGTCTGTCACGACCCGAAAACTAGGCTCTATTTTATTGGTAATAAGTAATTATTATTTATTTATTTGCTTATTTATTTATCTAAATTATTATTTATTTAAATATTTATGTGTGCATTTTATGTTCATCATAATTATGCTTAGCATTTTATTTGAGTCATTCGGGTTAGAGTATTATTGTTGGGTCTTAATAGTTAGTAGGGAGTGTAAGTATTTGTGTGTAGTGTAGAGGAGGGGCCTGAGTGTAAGTTTTGGAAATAATTCCCCTACTCCCTCTCTTCTCCCTCACCTCCCTACTCTTTCACCCTCACTCTTTCATTTCTCATCTCTCCCAGCATTTTCTCTCTCCTTCCATAGAAGAAAAAGGGTAAGGTTTCTTTCTTTCCTTCTCTCTTCATTTTCTTCCTCTTCCTCTCATAATCTCTCATTTCTTAAAACGTGAAATGTGTTTAGATCGTCGATAGGATCGCGTAGAATCAAAAATATTTGAAATCCAACAACTTTGAGAAAATCCAAGTAAGTTACTTTTCCCCCATTTTGATGCTAAAATGTTCATATCATGTTTATATGATGTTTGATGTGTTATATTTGAAGTTTGATTGAGTTTGGAATTTATTGGGAATTTATTTTAGTTTTGATAAAAAATGGTGAAATCTAGAATGTGGGGATTTGATTCTTGATTTTGGTTGTTAAATGTTGTTGTATGAGTCTTTTTAGACTTATAAGTTGTTTTAGTACATTAGTAAGCTAGTTAGAAGGTTATATTTTGGTTGAAATGTGTTTTGGTATGAAAATGGAAGAACCCATGTTGTTCTTCCCGATTTCTGGCAATTCCAGAATATTGGGCGACCGCCCAAAAACGTATGGGCGACCGCGCACCTATCTGAAAGGTTTTGTTCTTGTTTGATGGCTTTTTGGGCGACCGCACAGTTGGGTTTGGGCGGCCGCACAGTCCTCCGAAAGTTTTCATTTTGTTGGTTTGTGTGATTGAAGAATGCGTTTTGGTCCAAATCTTGGGTGTCCTTCTAGTTGACCTTAGTGAACATTGTAGTACACCCTAGTGATAGAATTGGGTCCTTTGTGATGAAGTTTGTGATGGAAATTAATTAAGGGTTAATTGGGTTTTTGAACATCTTATTGAGGTATTGTTGGTTTGACTTATCTTTGTGATGATCATTTAGCATATGTTTGGGCATCTTATGATGTGTTCGTGATCATGTTCTAATAAGTGTAACCTTTTGGATTCGTTTGGGGTGTTTAGAATGGGTTCGTTATGAACGGAGATGAAGCGTGAATTGGCAATTGGGTACCTACGGTTCGATTAACCCTAAGATGTATTCATTCGGATTTCTTATTTGGAATTCCAGGTGTGATGAGGTGGTTGAGTTCATAGTCCTAGTATATCTTTTGAGTAAATGTTTATGATCACTTTGGTAATAGTCATTGTGCTATTTGTGAGCGACCGTTTGGGTTGTGCTCTTTATGAGTAACTTGTGAGTATCATATTTAGGATGTATTTGGTACGTGCCTTATCTTTGAATCATTATGTTTTAATGGTCAATGTTGTTGGACTCTTTTATGAGAAACTTCTTGTACTATTGTTGTTGAACTCTTCTTGAGTAATCGTTTGCATCTTTATGGTGATTTAATTGGTGTGGTTCCCTACTTTGGAACCTTAAGTTGTTTATTCATGCTAAAATATTATTACTTAGCATTTAATTAGAAGCCCAGCTGGCATATTTGTTGCATCGGGCGATGGGAAGGATTATAATGGCAAAGCCAAGTCCATTATAATGTTGACCATTGTTTTGCCCTTACTATACCCCCTTTTCCAGATTGGCCTTGGAAGGGTTAAGTTAGCTTCCTTTGTGAATGTATCTAGCTAACGGGCATGACTTTGTGTCATGGTCCTTGTCCTTTGTGACACTCTTATGGTTATTGGTTCCGGTACCGGGGTTTTCTCTTCGGCTTTCATGCTATTATGAAGATGTTGATTGGTTGATCATTGAAGCTGCGCAGCAATCCTTTATTTGGATGTTCCGGTTTGGAAAACCTTGGCTATATCCTTTGTTATGTGTTTATTTCCGCTGCTATCTGTTAATTGATAATTGCTATGTGCTATGTGATATTTATTATTTTTTATTGCTTATTGCATATTAGCATGTCATGTAGTTGCATTAGTAACTTACTGAGATTTTATCTCACCCCGTTTATTTCCATCTTTGTTTTTCCTTAACCCCCCCCCAGGAGGAAAAGGATTAGGATTCGCGGATCGAGGAGGACGTCGAGAGGATTGGGATTTTGGGGCAGGTTGTTATGGATCGGTTTACATTATTTAAATGTATAACCTTTTGGGGATAGTGTCACCATTATTGACGTCATTAAGAATTGTATATTTTATCCTTTTGGGCATAAGCTGTGGAGCTTATGTTAGATGTACTTTGTTGATTTAAACTTGGATTTGTAAAACCTTATGTTATCATCTTTTGGTTCAAAATGGAATTTTTAACTTCTATATTTTAGAGTTTTGGTTTTAAGTCGACGTCCAGCTCGCGATCTCGGACCGCGGGGTTCGGGGTCGCGATATGTTTGACTTGAAGTGGAATTTGTACGTCTCAAGATTTAGATCGAAAATATCGTTGTTGTATGTTAAGAACTGAAACCGCTATTGTTATTCGGGGTGAGCCTCTGGTGTTTGTGGAGTGTCATCTCTTTTTAATTTGTGAATGAAATTGAATTATCATTTTCTAAAAAAAATAAAATGCTTAAAAGAGAATAAACATATTGAGTTCTTCCTTACATAAATACATCTTCCGTCCCGCTTGAAATGAGATTTTGGTAAACTTGAACTTTGATTAAGTCTTTTGAAAAAAGATAATGATTCTAATAAGAATTTGAAAATTGTTATTATATAAAGATTAATAATACCGTAAATAGTACTAAAATTTTATTTTAAACTAGACGGAAGGAGTATTCATATTTGACGCTGAGTAGTCTATTTGCATTGATGGCTTAGATCTAATTATAAATTAGGTGGTGTTTGATGTATTAAGCACTTAATGCTTGATGCTTAATAGATTGCAAAGTATATTTTGGAGGTAGGGTGCCTTTGATGACATTGAGATATAGATGTTGGAGGTTACGTGAGGCTCTTAATGATTGAGAATCAAAATCATTGCTTAACCAGTAAGAGCCTTATGGAACTTTCAACATGTAGAGCTCAATGTTATCAAGGCACCTTACCTCCAAAATATACATTGCAATCGATTAAGCATCAAGCATTAAGTGTTTAATACATCAAACACCACCTAAGCCTTTATTGGTAAGAGGGTATGTGAGTTAATAAAACCTTTTATATTTAATGAAAAATTCAACCGCTATAAACTCAATTCTGGACTTGGCACCAGCTTTGCTCTTGAACATAGTAGAGAAGCGGTGTCGATCAAATCACATCGGACTTCTTTCTTTTTACCCGACAGATGAGTGTCCAAATTTTATTTTAAGGGACATCTGAAAATTTCAACCTTTTGTACAATTTGGAGGCAAAAAATCATATACAGTATAATCTTGTAATCTCATTTCCAAACATTTAGTTTTGCACGTATAAAGAGTCCGGTGATTATTTTTTTTTTTGAAAAAAAAACATTTAAGGACAAAGTTATTTTTTAAAAAAAGATACTCATTTTGGGACAAAGATTTTTTAAAAATGGACACTCATTTATGGACAGAGGGAGTATGTTTTATGGACCCATATACTTTATGTGTCTCAAAATGATATTTACGTTTTACTATTCAAACTTTTTTTAAGGTTATGAACACTTGCTCCACTAGTCATGTTATGCTTATGCATATTTAAATCTAAATTATAGAAATAGAAAAAACTTATTGGGACGATGAAAAATAGCAAATAATAAGAAGATTATTTCGGGACATTCGGGACGGAGGGAGTAAAAAAGAACGAAGAGTCCTTAAAACGAAAAGAATAATACTACCACAAAAAAGTCACAAAAACTTGCTCACAAAATCTTAGGTGTAATGATTTTATAGGTGTTTTTAATTAGAGTGTGGCGGGTCTATTATCGATTCAACCAATAAAATATCGTCACCTCATGTTGTGAGCAAGATTTTGTGACTTTATTTTGTGCCCCTAGCATTGCTCAAACGAAAATGGTATTACTAAAGGCACAACAAAAAGTTTACAAGAAAATGGATACAAAAGTGTTCGTTGTTGTCTACTTCGTCGATGAGTCCAAATCTCCTGTATCACTTTGTGTGCCCCTCCCTGTGCCGTAAGTGATTCAACGGCTCGCAGTCATTAAGATTGTCACTATGTTGATATTATCCAAACATGTAAACGGTGGGATATTATGTCGATAGACTAGCAAGCCTGTTTACTGCAAGGAGGACCCGAGTCCATCTATTGATCACATGATAAAAAAGAAGGAATGAGTGAGTTGACACACTCAAAAACAACTTTTTGAAACATGTACAATATAAAGATAAAGTAAAGCTGAAGAGAGGAAAATGAATAATAATATGGGCACAAAAAAATTACAAAATCTTGTTTACAAAATCTTAGATGTAATAATTTTATTGGTGTTTTTAATTAGAGTATGGCGGGTCCATTATCGATATAACCAATAAAATATTGTCATCTTATTTTGTAAGCAAAATTTTATAACTTTATTTTGTACCCTAGCGTTGTTCGAGGAAAATTATGGTAAAAAAGGTCGAAAAGGTTGTTTCCGGCCCGGTGGTTGAATTTACTAGAGAAACGCGTAAAAGGCAAGTGAGAGCGTGCGCTACCAAAAGCCAATTATGATCATTATTTTTCTTTCTCAAGACTTTTTTTTTTTTTTTCTCAACAAAGTTGGTTAAAATAACTTTTCTATTTTTTTAAAAAAATTCATATCAATGCTTCCAAAAGGTGATGGAATTTGTATCTTTTTGGCACCCCAAAAATAGTCAAATGGTGAAATCATTAGTTAGTGGAGAGAGAAAAGGGTTACGTTTTGTATGCTTTCAAGTAGAAACACTCTTTTCAGATTATTGCTTTTTCTATTAGTTAGGATTAGGTTAAAAAAAAAAAAAAAAAGTGCTTGAAAAGCAACTCAATACATGCATGCTCCCCCTTCCTTTTACAAATTATTAAGCATGTGTGAGTGATGATATCTTCCAATGAATATCATGAATGTATCAAAGAGATAGTATTGGTATCTTTATATATATATATATATATATATATATATATATATATATATATACTCACTCTGTCTTTTTAGTCTCTTCACTTTTGGTCAACAAGAGTAAACTTTGACCAAACATTTATTGTCAATCTAACAATCCTAATAAAATTTTAAAAATTATTATTGATAAGTTAAATGATTATTTATCAATTACAATTTTTAGAATTTCATTAGGATGATTAGATTGACATTAAATGTTTGGTCAAAGTTTACTCCCGTTGACCAAAAGTGAACAGACTAAAAAGACGGAGGGAGTATATATATATATATGAAAAAATAGAAATTTAATTTTCACTCAATGTATTTTCAAGTACACTCCTGTAATAACTTAAATTATTAAATAAAAAACCAATTAAAAAAGGTATCATGAATGTGGTTTGGGTAAGTCTTCTTTTAGTTGTTATTTTGTGATTTTTATTAAAGTGATTTTTTGTTCATATTTTCATGTAAATAATGAGCATTACCAGCTCATGTTTCAAGAAAAATAAAATATATTACTCCGTCTTCTTATAATATACTCCCTCTCTTCCATACTAAAGGGCACAGTTTGATTTTTTTTTTTGTCAATTAAGTCAATTTTTGACAATAATATTATGAATATCTAAATATCTCTATGAAATTCTAAAAATTGTTATTCTTTCACTATTAGAATACTATCATTGACATTTTTTAGAATTGTATAGAGATATCTAAATATTCATAAAGTTATGGTCAACGATTGACTCAGTTGACTAAAAAAAATCAAAATGTGCCCTTTAGTATGGGACGAAGGGAATATACTCTGTTCGATTTCAATTTTTTTTATTTTATTTTATATGTCTTACTTAAAAAAATACAACCCAAAATGGTACTTGTATTTTTTTATTTTTATTTTTAAGATGTGAGACTCATTTGTCAATTTGTCATACAACACCAACTATCATATTTACAAATCGGTATCACATTTATAATATTATCAATACATGACAATTTTCTTGTAATTTGAAATAAAAAGGGAGAGAGTATCATGCTTTCAATTTTTCCATCTAAACATAAGTAACACATTTTTTAGTAAATAAATAATTTTTCAATAATTTACCACAGTATAACTATAAGTAATATACAGACAAGAAAACAAAATAAATTGTTGGCATCAAATATAAGTAGTTAAAAGATGATACTCCCTTGCAAATTTTCATTTTGGGTGTTCATTTGTTATTTGGTAAGTTTCACTTTAAAAAATATTCAACTTTTATATTTGTTTATTCAGACACCTCACTATACTCACGTACTTAAAATATGAGTCTCACTCCCAAATTATTATATTCACAATCACTTTTTTACTCATAATATTTTTGAATGTATATATTTTCTATTTATTTTTCGTGTCACAGAGAAATGATGCAAGTTGTTTGGAGGGAGAGAGGGAGGAAGGAGGGAACCATGAAAGGTTATGCCTTTGTAGTAGCTGTTGCGTGTGAAAAACAGAAAATTGGTTTAAAGGTAAAACATGACTCACCCCGCCTATTATTCTTTTACTCCCTCCGTCCCTATTAAATCTACACATTGGTTTAAACACGGGAATTAAAGAAAAGTATCAGTGTAATAAGTGTTGTGAGGATAAAAAGTGAATAGACAATGGCGAAGCCACGTTGTGGCCAAAGGGGTTACTCGATCCCTCTCCGTTCCTCCTAACTTAAACATTGTAAAAAGTACACTATAATTTTTTTTTTTTTTTTTTTAACAATTTAAATGGAAAAGTAAAAAAGTTTCCAAATAAATTATCAACTTAAAGGTACTAATAGTTAGTGTTAGGTATAATGAGAGATTTGGCAATATACTGAAATTGAACTTGTTACGTGAAAACTAAACTTAAAGTAATGAGCCAAAAAAAAAAAAAACAAAAAAAAAACAAATTTGGAACTGCTGTGTATCGTAATTTGTTAGTGGTCCAGTGAAATGAAAATCAGAAAACCACATGTAAATATGTGCTTTGCAATATAAAATGTTCGCTACACAATATAAAGAAAAGATGTTTACCGTTTTTAATATACGTTTTAGTAAAAAAAAAAAAAAATGTATTTTTATATTCGTTTAAAATATGTTGCAAAAAATTTGGATGCTGGAGTACTACAGCAAAGTTGGTTGTTGAAGAGCCCACGCCTTACAGACCGGACTCAGAATATAAACCGGGGCCATCGGCCCGGTTCTACGAAAGACCGACCTAAATCCACCTCGAATGGACAAAGTCGTATCTGAGGTCATAATCCGAGCTCAATTTAAGTCAGAAGACAAGTAGCAAGAACCGCCATACTATCTGAGTTATATATTCTCTCATTCTCTCTCATCAGGTACGTTGGCCTAACATACACACACACACACTAAAACACACAGAGAACCCTAATCTCTCTTTCAAGGCATTCAAAGCCTTGTTTTTAGTTCACTCAGAGAATCTTACTCTCACGCCCGAGGGTCTAAGCTGGGGTCAAACCCAGTCTTAACCTTAACGGTGTTTTGTTGTGTCGTGTTTTAGGTGAAACCGGAGATCACAGCCAGATATCCATCCGTTACAATGACCCCAAATTTTGTGGCGTCATCAGCTCAGCTGCAACAGTTCTGCATCCCCAAAAAGGCCGTCAATTGATTTTTTTTTTTTTTTTTAAAGAAGGAAAAAGCCAGTCAATATCAAGGACAAAGTAGTTAGAGACTTTTTTTTTTTACGAAGTAACCTTAATCTACACGCATGAATCCTACCTTTACCTGAGTATGACACTGTCATTTTAGCAACGAATATTTGGGATTTTTATTTTTTATTTTTTTTGTGAGCAGAATATTTAGTAAGTTAGTAAGAGGAAAATGAATGGTAAATAATTATTATGAATGTAAAATTACAATATAAGTATTAATAATAAGCAATAAGAAATTTCTAAAACGAGAATGGTATTTTTAAACATTAAGAAAATTATTTTAACTGGGCGCAATTTAATATTATTACAACATCATCCCTAATACTTTTACCTTAAAATTAATCAACTTTGAAGGCCAATTTAGCAGATCCATCAACTATTAGTGACCAAAATGTAAGTAATCCAATCCTAAATACTACTACTAGTACTAACTCATAAAAACTACTTAGTACCTCAGTTTGAAAATGAGTAAAAAACTTTTCAATTTACTTATCATTAATATAAATAATACTCCATCTGTCTTTTTAGTCTGTTCACTTTTAGTCAATGGGAGTAAACTTTGACCAAACATTTAATATCAATCTAACAATCCTAATGAAATTTTAAAAATTATTATTGATAAATTGAATGATTATTTATCAATTACAATTTTTAGAATTTCATTAGGATGATTAGATTGACATTAAATGTTTGGTCAAAATTTGCTCTCGTTGACCAAAAGTGAACAGACTAAAAAGACGGAGAGAGTATTTTTTTAATATTTGGTTTGATTCATTTTGAACAGAGGGAGGAACATTTTGGTCCTTAGTTTGAACTATAAAGAAGGAAGTATTTTTTAAATATTCTTTATATTGAATCAATAACAATTTTTTTTTTTTTATAAAAATAGTTAAATGGTCATAAAATATTGATTAGAGTTAAACTGAGTTGACCGTTAAAAACTAAATTGAATTGAGTTATATTTCCGGACGGAGTGAATTAGTATCTGCTTTTTAGCTATTACGTACCTCAAAAAAACTACTCCCTTCCGCTTTAAAATTCTTACTTTCATTTTTAGTTTGTCTCAATTTAAAGTTTTTACTTTGCTTTATTACTTAAAATGGGAAATGGGACCCACTTATCATTCTCACAACAAAAACTCCCTACCCACTTTCTCTCTCTCCCTTTACTTTTCATACTCACAACATTTACTTTTTCTTAATCTCCGTGCAAAATCAAACTAAGAACTTTAAATTGGGACGGGGAGAGAGTAGTTTTTACCTTTTCTAGTATCTAAACGTCATAAAAATGACCAAAAGTCATTTTCCTTATTTTTGACAAACTTAAATCAAACAAATTATCAGTATGTGATTGTGAGCCACTGCCTCTAATATTTTCTTTCCGCGTTGAATTCTTTCTCTCTGTATTTTGTGTGTCTGATAAAAGAGTGTAGATCCGTAAGCAAAAGCTATACAGATTAAGACTGTACTTGAACCTTTTGGATTATCTTCTCCCCTTTTACCCAAAATTGTAGGGTTGGTTCTGCCAATCTTTTGATCCGATTTTCATTTCAGTTCACACCCAATTTTCCATTTTCCTTGACTTTACTTACTCAGTCTTTCTTGCCCTGATTCTTCTCTGGTTTAGTTTCTTGATTTTCCATAAGTTGGGGATAAATCAATGGATATTTGATAAAGGAAGTGGGGAAAACAAGAATTTTGGATAAATTTAGTTGTTTGTTTGAATTTTTAGTTAAAATTGAGTAATCATGAGAGCTGGATTGAGTACGATCCAACAAACCCTAACTCCTGAAGCAGCGAGTGTATTGAATCACTCAATTGCGGAAGCAGGTCGCCGGAATCACGGTCAGACGACGCCGCTTCACGTTGCTGCCACCCTATTGGCTTCTCCGTCGGGATATCTCCGTCAGGCGTGTATACGTTCCCACCCCAATTCGTCTCATCCTCTTCAATGTCGCGCCCTTGAGCTTTGTTTTAGTGTGGCGCTCGAGCGGCTCCCGACTGCGCAGAACATGTCTCCCGGCACTGAACCGCCGATTTCGAATGCTTTAATGGCGGCTTTGAAACGGGCGCAAGCCCATCAGCGGCGAGGGTGCCCGGAGCAGCAGCAACAGCCGTTGTTGGCGGTTAAAGTTGAGCTGGAACAGTTGATTATATCAATTCTTGATGACCCGAGTGTTAGTCGAGTCATGCGTGAGGCTAGCTTCTCGAGTCCGGCTGTTAAGGCTACTATTGAACAGGCGTCGAATTCTTCGTCACCAGGAAATGTCAATCCGGCGAGTATTGGAATTGGTTTCCGGCCATCACCTTCTCCATCGCCGATGTCTATGACTATTCCGAACCGGAATTTGTATTTGAATCCTCGGTTACAACAGGGGAGTCAAGCACAATTGGGGCAGCAAAGGAGTGATGATGTGCCGGCAAATAGGAATCTTTATCTGAATCCCAGGTTACAACAGGGGAATGCAGGCCCATCTGGGCAGCAAAGAAATGACGATTTTAAACGGATAATTGAAATTTTGTTGAGAACAAAGAAGAGAAATCCGGTTTTAGTCGGTGATTCGGAACCTGAGGCGATTGTAAAGGAGATATTTAGAAGAATTGAGAAAGGGGAAATTGTAGAAGAGCCATTGAAATCTGTTCAAGTGATTTCTATAGAAAAGGAGCTTGCTTCTGATAAGGCACAGGCACCCACTAAGATTAAGGAATTGGGAGACATGATTGAATCAAGAATCAGTAGTTCTAACTGTGGAGGGATTATTGTTGATTTAGGTGATTTGAAATGGCTTGTTGGGCAGCCGGTGATTGGTGGGGTGCCTCAACAGGCTGTTGCAGAGGTGAGCCGAGAGGTGGTGGTGGAGATGGGGAAGTTATTGGGGCGGTTTGTGGAGGAGGGTGGTGGCAAGATTTGGTTGGTTGGGACTGCTACTTGTGAGACATATTTGAGGTGCCAAGTTTATCACCCTACAATGGAAACTGACTGGGATTTGCAGGCTGTGCCAATTGCTTCAAGATCTCCTCTCCCAGGGATGTTCTCAAGGTATTTTTTTCTTCCAGATCTTCATATTTATTCACTTATAGAAATATACATAATTTTGATATCCTATGCAACTATATTTGAGCAGTTGTGATTTATTACATAGATTCAGTCGATGAAGCTCTTAATAAGTTAGTGCATATATTTGCATATTATATACTCCCTCCGTCCCATAATGAATGTCCGAATAACTTTCAAATTTGCTCTTGATCAAGAGCAAATTTGAAAGTTTTTCAGACATTCATTTTGAGACAGAGGTAGTATGTCTTCTAAAGTTATAGCCCATAATAGTTAGTCAACCATTAGAAATGGTGTTTGATTGAGTACGGTTGGTATTTTCTTGGAAATGTTTTTCTGCTTGTAACTTTTAACGTAATTCTAATGAAGTAAATTTCAAGAAGATAATGAACTTAATCTTTATGATATTCAGGATGGGGACGAATGGAATTCTTAGCAGTTCAGTTGAGTCTCTACATCCATTGAAGAGCCTCACGAATGCTCTATCTATGCCAAGGCGACTCTCTGAGAATTTGGATCCTGCTCGTAAAGTAACATGCTGCCCAGAATGCTCTGTGAAATATGAACAAGAGCTTGCAATTTTAGTGGACAAAGAGGTTGAGAAACCAGTTGATGAAGTCAAATCAGAAGCATCTCGACCAAACCTACCTTCTTGGTTGCAAAATGCAACAGTGCAGGGTGGGGGTAACGCTAAAACAACAGATCAAACTAAGGTACAACCTAAGTACAACTTTGTAAAATTAGTTCGTTTTTCTTGAAGCAAATTCTTGAAATTTATCAATGGCTGATCCTTTTTCTTGTTTTTACCAGAGCAAGGATCAAGAATTGATTGTCAAGCAGAAGAGTGAAGAATTACAGAAGAAGTGGAGTGACACATGTTCACGTCTTCATCCTAATTTTCATCACCATCCTCGACCCGAGAGGATTATACCTATATCTCTTCCAATGGCGGGATTGTACAAACCCAATCCCAATTTGCTTATACACCAACAACCTATCCAACCAAAACTTCAGCCACCCAAAAATCTTCACCCAACTCTCCAACTAAACTCAAATCAAGGAGCCAGCCAATGGGCAAGTTCCCCTCCTGGAAGTCCCGTTAGAACTGATCTTGTTCTTGGGCCTACAAAAGTTGCTGACGACTCGCCTGTTAAGGACCTCTTAAGCTGCATTTCTTCTCAACCGGAGTTCATGTTCGAGAAAGGAAAATTCGCAAATGCAACAGACGCGGACTCCTTCAAGAAACTTCTCAAGGGTCTAATGAAGAAAGCATGGTGGCAACCTGAAGCAGCTTCGGCAGTGGCAACAACTGTAACACAAGGCAAATTGGTGGAGGGAAACAAAGAGGGAACTGGGTCAAAGGGCAGCACTTGGCTACTTTTTGCAGGTCCTGATCGGGTTGGGAAGAAGAAGATGGCATCAGTTGTTGCAGAGCATGTTTGTGGGGCCAATCCTATAACAATATGTCTTGGGGCGAGGCGTGATGACGAGGATACGGATCTGAGTTTTCGAGGCAAGACTGCATTGGATAGGATTGCTGAGGCGGTACGGAGGAACCCATTTTCAGTAATTATTTTAGCAGATATTGATGAAGCGGACATGCTAGTTCGTGGGAGTATAAAACGCGCAATGGAGAGAGGTAGACTTGTTGACTCTCACGGACGTGAAATCAGCCTTGGAAATATTATTTTTATACTCACCGGAAATTGGTCAACTGTTAGTTTTGAAGAGCAAATTCTTGATGAAAAGAGGCTCGAAACGGTGGTTAATAGTGATTGGCAGTTAAAGTTAACACTTGGGGAAAGAAGAGCCAAGCGACGGGCCAATTGGCTACTAAAGGAGAGGGCGACAAGGGTAAGAAAAGAACTTAGTTTCGGGCTGTCGCTTGATCTTAATCATGCGGCTGATACAGAGGATGATAGAACAGGAGGGTCCCTCAACTCGAGTGATCTCACCATTGATCCAGAAGATGATCAAAATCGTATTTTCTCAGTTACATCAGTTCCTCACGAGCTTGTGAGCTCTAGTGATGGTGCCATCGTTTTCAAGCCGGTCCATTTTGGACAAGTTCGACGTGAGATAGAGAAAACAATAAAGCAAGCATTTTTAACAACGGTGGATGATGAAAAGCTCTCGATCGAGGTTGATGAGTCATCTATAGAGAGAATTCTTGCTGGATTGTGGTTCGGTCGATCGGGTTTAGAAGAATGGGCTGATAATATCTTGATCCCGAGCTTCCAGCAGCTCAAGGCACGACCACACGATTCATCGGATGAAAACTTGGTCGTTCGGCTTGAATCGGATAGGGATACTGATCAGGTGGTTGAGGGAGATAGGCTTCCAAGCAGAATCACAGTATCAGTTGATGGAGTAAGAAATAGAGGGGAGGGAATTGTCATTAGGTAATAGATTAAGGTATACAAATGTAAATATAGGGCCAGTCATGTGGCTGGGGTGGTGGGAGTATAGTAAAAAAAAAAAAAGCGTTAGAAAGAAGAAGTGAGAGACGTTGATGGATTAACAGAAATTAACGGCTCTCTCTCTTTTTTTTTTTTTTTTTTTTTTTTTTTTTTAATGTTTTTGTTTTTTTCACCGCAATAGTAAAAGTTGGGTATAAATATTGATTAATTATTAATTGGAGCTTGATTAAATAAATGGGCATTCGTAATATTTCCATTTTCTAGTGGTTGTAATACTACAACAACAACAAAGCCTTAGTCCCAAATAATTTGGGGTCGGCTAAGTGGTTGTAATACTGCGTTAGGATATTTTTATGTTTGTTGGGGAAATAGGGTTTGTTGATATTCTTGGATAATGATTGAATTGTGTATGTTCACTTTCCGAACAAAGTATTTCGACCCTTTATGCCTAGGTTACACGAAATCTTTGTATGGGATAAGACAATCAAGCAATCTGATTCTTAGGCAAAGAGATCAGATCAAAACTTGGAGAATTTGTGTGTGTTTTCTATATGTATTTGAGTCCAAATAATCTGTTTATAAACAGATTTTCGTCTGGAGCAGAAGAGAGACAATGGTTACATTCACAACAGTCATGACTGTCAACAGAAAAGGCACCTTTTCACTGATTCAGTGTCTGCTCGGCCGTGTCAAGGAAATGTGCTCGGCCGAGCAGGCCTTTTTCCGTGACTTCTGTTTTCTGTAAAAATCATGCTCGGCCGAGTTAAGGAAGTGCTCGGCCGAGCAACTCCTGTTTGGCCTGTCTCTTAATTTTCGGGTTTTGGTGGGAAACTGGCGGGAGATTATTTGGAACACCAAATATACTGTCTAGGTTTCGGGGCGCTGCCCCGAGCCCCGCGAGGGGCGGCTCCCCCTCGACCCCCGCCCGCTCTGTTGGGAGCGGGACCCCAACAAGGGGCGCTGCCCCTTGACCCCGCAAGGGGGCGCAGCCCCCTTGACCCCTGCTTCTTTATCGTGGTCGAAAACATATTAACTCAAACGAGTGTGTACTCCACACTTTCCCTTACTCGTATCCGAGCTGAATATGAAATCGCATTGGTCTCTAGTAAATCACAATTACATAAAATCGTTAATGACACTAAAATCACCAACATTTATGTTTGCCCGTGAAAGGTCAAATTGTAGGGTTTGGGTTTTATGATTCTACAGACTACTCCCTTCGTCCCATAACAATGGGCACAGTTAACTTTTTTCGTCAACTGAGTCAATCTTTGACCATAATTTTATAAATATATAAATATCTCTATGAAATTCTAAAAATTGTTATTGTTTCACTATTAGAAATAACATCATTAACAATTTTTAAAATTGTCTAGAGATACCTAGATATTCATAAAATTATGCTTAAAGATTGACCTAATTGACAAAAAAAATCAAAGTGTGCCCATTGTAATGAGACGGAGGGAGTACATAGCAAGTCCACTGGTCAAAATTGAACTTTTTGGATCTAGTTTAAAGTTATAATGCCGGTCATTGAAATGTAAGGAACGTGTCTGTCGTAGAATTAGAGAATTAGGACAAAGACTTGTGTGATAGACGGTGTCATATATAAGACGGGTCTACTTGAGAGAGTAAATGATTAGTCCCGAGCATCTGATTTCCTTTCTCATTATGATTTGTCTTATGTATGAGACCGTCTCACATAAAACTTCCCATAAAATTAGAATTAGATAGCTCCTGCGGCCCTACTGGACTTGTAACTATTTCAGCACATTCCTGAAATTTACAGATTTAATAAAATGGTAAATTTGAATGCAGAACTTTTTAAATACTTATTATGTTTTTTAGATGAATGTTTTCCTATAAATATTTTTTGTCACAAAATGACATAAGACTTTGTCCCTCTAAATGCCTTTTGCCGAATGATTCGTCTAGTATCTTTATACAAAACTAAATATTTAAAAAAGTAACTTAGACTATGAGCAATGGGGGTATGAAATGGTGTATGAAAGTGGGGGGAGGTGCATGAAACCATTGCGGGGGGTGTATGAAACTTGAGGGTCGAATTTGGGGTGTGAAATATTTCACACCGGTTGAATTTTGTGGAAAAGCTCCAGCAAAGACACGTGGCGGGCTACCATTCGAGAGGCGTCAGGCGCGTGTACCACACGGCCCGACAGGGCGCGTGTGGTACCGCCCAGACGGTTTTTTTTTTTGTTTTTCCCTGTGTTTGCCACGTGTCTAAACACGGTTGGTCCGTTTTATTTTCGAATTTATTTTTTT
Organism: Campanula takesimana; assembly: GCA_026119855.1. Taxonomy (NCBI): domain Eukaryota; kingdom Viridiplantae; phylum Streptophyta; class Magnoliopsida; order Asterales; family Campanulaceae; genus Campanula; species Campanula takesimana. The sequence continues at coordinate 803,235 of JAOWBW010000625.1, forward strand.
ATTTCATTTTTTTAGCTGAATTATCACCTAGAATTTTTTTATTTTTTTTTTGGCCAAAATTCATTATTTTTTTTCCCTATAAAATGATACAAGTTTCATTAGATTTAGACACAAAAAAAAAAATCTCTCTTTTCTCATTTATCATTTTCCATTTTAGCCTACACTTAAAAAAATTCATCATCTTTTGAGTGAAATAGATCTCAATAATAATCCTTTCAACACTCAAAAAAAAAATTAATTTAAATAGTGTAAAATATTATTTTAATTATAAATAATAATAATTATTATTAATTTACTAATCATAAAAATAGAGAATATATAAACAATAAAAATAATATAAAAGTAGTGGGGTATAGAATGATGAGTGGGAGGGAGATGATTTTTTTTTTCAACTTGCCATTGTTGGGGGGTTGTATGAAATGGGTGTATGAAATATGAGGTGGATAAGAGGTGGATAGGATAAAGTGTTAAAAGTGGGTGTTGAATTTTTTTTGGTGTATGAAACCATTGCTGGTAGTCTTATACTCTCTCTCTCTTCTAAAACACCTTGCACTAATTTTCCTTTCGGGTGTCCCATTTTCTAAACTGTTCAAATTTTATTATTTTTGTATCTCCCTACCCCACTTGTCATACTCACACACGCCCCACTTGTAAATCTCACTTAACTAATCAAATGCATAATCTTTTTCCCACTCATAATACTTTTAAATATTTACTCCCTCCTCCGTTCCCATACTTGTTGCTACTAAATATGAGTGCACGGGGATTAAGAAAATATGTATAAAAAATAAGTATTGTGAGTGGGTAGGAGAGATAAAATAAATTAGTGGATAATTGTTGTGAGTGAATATGAGAGAGAAACCTGAATATTTTGGGTAAGTAGCAATAAGTATGGGACGCCCAAAATGAAAATAAGCAGCGATAAATATCGGACGGAGGGAGTATACTCCTTTAATTCTCGTGCAATTTAAAAATGGTATACAGTGTTTTGGGACAATGGGAGTAAAAATATGAAGGATGAGCAGAAAAAAAGATGGATTTGGGTAGGAAAGAGAAAACAAAGAGGTGAAGAGGAACAAAACCGCCGTGTTAAAAGTAACGTGACCAAAAAAAACCGGCAACCGGCTAACCGCCGGTTGATAACCGGTCAAAACCGGGTCAAAACCGGGAAACCGGTTAACCGGAAACCGGCTCAACCGTCAACCGTAATTCCCCGGTTCGGTTTCGGTTAGGCCTTTCTCAAAACCGGTAAACCGCCGGTTATAACCGGATAACCGCCAACCGGATAACCGGCGGTTAAACCGGTTATAAAACCGGAGGTTAACCGCCTAACGGCTACTTTTCAAAAATTTGCACCGGGCCCCCCCCATTTCCCCATGTCTGACTGACCACCACTGTCCAAAAACGGCTAGTTTTCCAACTAGCCGTTAGTTCAGTTAACTTTCGGCCTTAAATGAAAAAAAAAAAAAAAAAAAACCAAAAATTGCTTACATATAAATACCCCCTCCCTCCTACCATTTTAGTTCCACATCTTCTCTATACTCTTTCTCTCTCTACTAATTCTCACACTCTCTCATATTTCCAGTTAGATTGCATAATTCCAGTCAGTTTTTTAACGCTTTCCAGTTAGTTTTTTAACGAAATCACTTTTTTAATTTATTTAGAAAATTCCAGTCACTTTGTTAACCATTTCCAGTCAGTTTCAAATCATTTTCCAGTTAGTTTTCAGAATTCCAGTCAGTTTTTGAGAGTTTCAGTCAGTTTTTTGACAGTTTCAGTCAGTTTTTTAACAAAATCTGTGTTTTTCATCATTTTCAGTCAGTTTTTTAGCGAGTTTCAGTCAGTTTCTAAACAGTTTCAGTTAGTTTGTTAACAAAATGGCCTCATCTCGAAGGAGCGGCAAGGAACATGTTGGTTCTTCCTCACTTAACCCGGAAATTGAGTCACATTTTGAGGAAAGTGAGCAAAATGTTGAAGAAAATGTTCCTCAAAGTGGTAGGGCCGGGGCCGGCCGAGCTCGAGGCGTGGGAAGAGGTGGTCGGGGGCAACGTCAAGCACGAGAATCCAAATCCGACACTTTCACGATCCATTTCCGAAAAGTACAAATTGACCCCAACGACTTTGTACATTTTCGAGCGTGTTGCAACTATTGCACCAAATCTTACCCGTTCGCAAAAGGTAATGGGCATGGAACATTGAACCATCACTTGAGATCAACACATCCTGAAAAACTTGGGATTGATAGTGATCAAGCTCAATTACAATTTGCTCAACCTAACACCCAAGGTACGTCTTCGGTCTTATTTAAGTTTAATAATGTCGTTTATAGGAAAGAATTGTGCAAATTTGTGTGTGTTAAAGGGCTTGCTTTTAACTTTGCGGATGATGACTTTTATGAACGGTTTATTAGACTTTCTTTAAATCCGGCCGCCTCCAAAGTACCACGTACGACTCTCGTACGCGATATTAAAAAAGTGGTTTTGGAATATAAACATTTTTTAATTGATGTTTTATCAAAATTAGATCAAAGAGTTTCAATTTGTGCCGATGGTTGGAGTGATCATTGGCAAAGAAATAGTTATTTGGGTGTTACATGCCATTGGATCGATAATTCGTGGACTTTACAAAAAAGACTACTTGCATATGATAGTTTTGAACCACCTCATTCCGCGGAAAATATTTGTAGAAAGTTGCACGCCATTTTGGCAAAATATGGTCTTTTGCAAAAAATATTTTCTATTTCATTCGACAATGCTAGTGCTAATACCGCTAGTATACCGGAATTGATGCTCATTTGTCAACCGTCACTTGGGGGTAAGTATTTTCATATTAGATGTTTATGTCATATCATAAATTTATGTGTTAAAGATGGTTTGGATGCTTTAGATCAATATGTTAAACCCATTAGAGAGGCTCTTTATTTTATTGCAAAAAAAAATAAAATTACAAGAAAATGGATAAAATATTTACTAAATAAGGGTCTTCCCGAAAAATATTTTTCTATGGATGTTCCGACTAGGTGGAATTCTACCTACAAAATGTTAATTGATGGTTTTGAGTATAAAGAGCATATCATGGATTTTTTTATTAGTATGGGCTATGAAATTCCTTTATTTGCGTATCAATGGAACGCTTGCACTAATTTATGTCAATTATTAAAGATTTTCAATACCGCTACTTTGGCTTTGTCGGGAGTTTATTATCCAACTTCCGTTTTGGTACTTGATCAATGTATTGCAATAGTTCTAAGTTTTAAAAATTTGCAAAATTGCACCATTTTAAACGAAAGCATTGCTTCCATGAGGCAAAAGTGGGTCAAATATTTTGATAACATTCCGTCTCTATTTTTGCTTGCAAAGATGTTGGATCCCCGTATTAAATTGAAAGATCTAGTCCGCATAATAACGTTTTATTATGCAAATTTATACCCCAATGGGGACGGATTACACGAAAACCCGGCGATTATTGTTGAAAATACAAAAAAAGATTTGGTGACTCTTTATAATGAGTATAATGCAATTCATGGAAATGTTTCTCAATATGGCTCAAGTCCTAATGAAGAAGATATTGATACACAATATGATGTGAATAACGATCCATATAGTTTTGTTAATGATATTTATTTTTCAAAACGTCCTAGAACGTCTCCTTCTTCTTCTTCTACCTCTAGCATTCCGTACGAGTTGGAAGCATATTTCTCTACTAGACATGAAGTTGTACAAAACACTTCAAATCCAATTTCTTTTGATATTTTGAGGTGGTGGTCACAAAGGCAAGAAACTTATCCCATACTCTCTTTAATTGCAAAAGAAGTCTTAGCTTCTCCCGCTTCAACCGTGGCCGTCGAATCGGCATTTAGTGTGGGAGGAAATGTTTTGGATGCAAGACGTTCCCAACTAACTTGTGAAAATTTGGAAAATCAACTCTTGCTTGGTGATTGGGTTAGAGCGGAAAAGAGGGAGCAAGATATGCCTTATGAAGAGGATTTAGTAAATGTAGATCCACAATATCAATACGACTTGGAAGATTCTACGGGAAGTTCGGAAGGGGACGGAATGTAGATAGTTTTTATTTTAATTTTTAGAATAGGTTTATTTTTATTTCATTGTAATAGTTTAGTTGAGGTAATAAGGCTCCATTTTTTCCTCCCTTAATTATAAAAGGGCAAGGATTGGTTGTCCCCCTCTTTGTAATTTTAATTTTAATTAATAAAATTTAAGGGTACCGTCCCTTTTTTACTTAAAAAATTTGTGTTATACATTATAGTTATACACTTATACATTTTAAGTTTTTAACTTAAAAACAAAAAAAACAAAAGAAAACTGTTTAATATATGTATGACTCATACATATACTCCCGTTTTTTTTTTTTTTATAAAAACTGTTTAAAAAAAAAAAAAAAGTTAAAAAATCTGTTAATAAAACTGTTAAAAAAATCTGTTAAGAAAACTGTTTAAAAAAACAGTTAAATTTTTTTTTTTACTTGAAAAAAAAAAACTTTACTTGAAAAAAAAAACCCTTTAAAAAAATGAAGTGTTTTTTTATTTTATCTTTTTTTTTTAACAAAAACTGTTAATAAAACTGTTTTGAAAAAAAAAAAAAAAAAAAAAAAAAGGTAACCGGTTTAACCGGTTTAACCGCATTAACCGGTTAACCGGTTAACCGTAACCGGACATAACGGTTAGACGGTTAGGTTACGGTTAGCATTTAACGAAAAACATAACCGGCGGTTATAACCGTCAACCGCCGGTTATAACCGGATGGACACGTCTAAGCATATGGTGTCACAACAAGAGAGAAAGAGGTGTAAAGTAAAGAAAAGTATTTTCCAAAGTTGGCCAAAACAGTGCCAACGGCCGTCCCATTAATACCTTACCTGCAATCGAATTTAGCCACAAACAGAATCATAGACCAGTCTCTCTTATTTTCCTATGAATCTACACAATACCACCACTTTCCCATCTCCTTTGAGATATTATAACCACACAAATTTGGCAATATCAAATGGGAGTGTATAAAAATTAACAAAATATGTTGACACGCAAAATGAAGATAAGTAGCGATGAGTATGGGACGGAAGGAGTATCTGTGTATGTATTTTATATGCTTATATATATATATATATATATATATATACTTCCTCCGTCCCTGTAGAAATGAAACTCTTTCTTTTTTGGTTCGTTCTGCTACAAGTGAGACTGCTCAAAATGAAAATGTTTTAATATATTTAAATTTACCCTACCCCACCAATTAACCCCACTCATGTTTCTTTTTATTTCCAACACTCGATTTATTCAACCAACACTACTTTACTCCATTCATTCTCTCTGTTCATCTTCTACTCCACATATTTTATGTTGGGGTGCAACCCAAAGTCCCACATCGGCAATTAAGGAAACAATTGCAAGGTATATAAGAGCACCCACCCACTTCATTAGTATGAGGCCTTTTGGGAGTTGACCCAAAAACAAATCCGTGCGGGCTGGGCCCAAAGCGGACAATATCATACTAATGTGGGAAAATGGTGGTCGCGGTCCCTACATTTTATACTTATTGTACTCAATCTTCTAATACTACTTGGAACGGAGGGAATATATATATATTGCTCCAAGTGTTTTATATATCATGTATGTACGTGTGGTATGCATGCACGTAACATGTCATGTATGAGTTGTACACCCTTCCACGGTTAGGATCTTACCTTTACAGGTTCCTAGCTAGCCATGCATGTGTGCTCATTTAAGACCTTACTTTCTTCCTTCAATCGTTTTTTTTTTTTTTTTAAGTTGTGTCCTGGATTTATTCATTTCTCTTTTCCATACATCGCTGATAATCATGCTGGCGTGTTATGCTAGCCTACACATGAGGGGACGTGTTGAAGTTACGTTTGTTACCGTGGTAAACGTACACTATATTATTTTTATGTAAAAATACGACATTATTTTCAAAACGATTTTCATTACGTGTGGGTGACACTTCCTCAAAGTTATTATTATCAACCTAAATCAGTTTGGGACGTGGCCAAACCGAACGAAAGAAAAAGTAAGCGATGTTAAAATATGATGGTTGACTTTATACATCTTCTTAATAATACTGCCGGACAAATTACAAAGTCGTGCATCTTTCCTTCAACAAATGGAACTTGTACAAATTAACTTCTTATATTTTTATCTTTTTTACTCTAAAAATATGGTGTCATTGATCGACCGGCCGGCTGCCGTAGAAATCGACTAGTATTTAAATGAAGCTGGTAACCGACAATATTTTATTGCAGTTGTGACGGCAAGATCGGAGAAGAAATCTTCTGTACCACTTTTGGTGTACCATTGTGTACCACAAGTGATCCAATGGTTATAAGTTATTAAGATTGAAATAATTATGATATTACAAATAATGCATAGCCGTCAGATCACTTGTGGTACACAAATTTTGATACGGAGGATTTCATCTCGCAAGGTTGGGAGTATACTATGGTAAGCCTATTTATTTACTATTATTACTCCCACAGTTTCAAAAAAATTGTCGCTTTAGCATTTTTCATATATATTAAAAAATATAAAATATATGTTAAAATGACTCAACTACCCTTAAAATAATCTAATTTCCTAGATAATTAATGTTTATACAAGAGATACGTTACAATTATTAAAAATGGTAAAATTGACACAAATGGGAAAAATATGCCTTGATAATGGTAAAGTGACAAATATTTAAAAATAATTTTTTACTCCTAAAACGACAATTATTTTAAACGGTGGGAATATTTTTTATTTAAAAGACTTTTTTTATGTGTTGACTACAAAAGTTAAGGTTGGTACGACTGCTAACCGTCTTACAATGACACATAACACTATTAATAATGTCTTTGTTTTTAAGTCGATGATGTAACATAAGATCGTTTCCGAGATACGAAGGTCCAAATACAACTCTACGCTCCGTTGAGATCTCATGTATCACTTTTATGTGTCACTCCATGTACTACTTGTAATCCAACCGTTCACATGTTTACATAATATTACAATAATACCAATCTCAATAACTGTGAGCCATTAAATCACTTGTGACACATCAAGTGGTACACGAAGTGGCACAGAGGATTTGGACTCACTCTGCATCCATCCAAGGTCGAGGAAAAAAGTTTTTTTATACCCCGCAGCAAAAATAATACTCATCCATTCCAAAATATAAACATATACTCCCTCCGTCCCAATTTAAACTTCAAAAAAATGGATTCAAGAGTTAAGAAAAATGTGATGTGTTGTGAGTGTAGATGGTTTGGTAAGAGAGGGAAAGTGGGGTAGGAAATAGTTAGTGGGTAATTGTTGTGAGTGTTGCTCACAAATAAAAAAGTATAAAAAACTTTCCTTTTTAGATTTTGAAGTTTAAAATGGGACACCCAAAAAAATTGAAGTTTAAAATGGGACGGAGGGGGTATATATATATATATATATATATATATATATATATATATATTAGATATCCCTCAAGTTAAAATAATCATTCATTTGGAATGATGGAAATAATTTACTATTAACAAAAACATATCTCATAATAATTATCCATTTAAATGATATTTATATAAATAGAAATAAATATGTTATTTTAAAGTTATAACCTAAGAAGGACAGTAACACTAGTTATGTATCAACTTTCTTGAAAATATAAACACACGCAGAGCTAGGACTACGTGCCACTTCATGTGCCACAAGTGATCTAATGGTTCATATTTATTGAGATTGGTATTATTGTAATATTATGCAAACATGTGAACGGTTGGATTACAAGTAATACATGGAGTGGCACACAAAAGTGATACAGGAGATCTCAACTCCAGAGCTAGGCCCATAGAAAAAAGGGGCAATTGCCCCGTTGGTTTGACAAAATGTATAAATTTAGCAAGAATTATTTCATATATTCCGGCCACACCACACATAGATGGTCCGGCCATCACATCAGCCATATTAACATTACTTCTATGTTTTAAGTAATTGTGTCTTTTACAATAAAAACTATGATTGAGTGCCGTTCACGATAAAATCGATGAATGAGTGTTGTTGACTATAAAACGATGATTAAGCGTCGTTCATTCTAAAAACTATGATTAAGTGCCATTCACTCTAAAAACGAGGATTAAGTGTCCTCCACTTTAAAAACGAAGATTGAAGAAAAGGAAGACATGTGCGGGCTCAAGCACGAGGATGAAGAAAAAGAAGACCCGATGCGGATGTCTATTCAGATGTTACAACATTCGGTACAACATATGTTACAGCATCAATTTTTTGTTGCTGCAAATTTTTTTTGTTATTATTATTATGTATCTCCCAATTTTAATTTCTTTTTGGCAAGTTGGAAATCTACGTTGTAGATGTTCCAACTTGAGGGAAGGTGTTAGGATATTGATTGAGCCTAAGAGAATACTACATAGTTACTTAAGTTAGGAGTATTTATTATTAAAATTGGATTGTTATTAGAATTAATAGAATTGTTAGATTCCTATTAAAATTAAGACTTACTAGTATGTTTTAAGTATAAATATGAGTACTCTAGATTTGTAAACCTTGAGACAAACTAATTCATAATATATTTTTTGGTTTTCTATATTTTATCAGTAAATAATCATTTAGGGACGCATGCATTTTCAGATAAAAAAAAAAAGTTATTGTAAGATAAAAAAGTCGTTCACTTTCAAACAGAAGCAGTATATCCTTACAATAGTCTTACACTAATTATTTCCTATCTCACTTTCTCTATCTTATTTCACTTTTTATACTCACAAGTCACAAAACCTACCCACTAATACTTCTCTCAATTCTCGTGTTTAAATCAAAATATGTAATTTGGAGGATGGAGTAATTTGTATTGGTTACGATTATTTTTCACTTTAAACTTTAAATCATGAACTCTTGATCATATCATAAAAATATTAGTGACCCAATTTATGCTTATTTTCTTAATTGATTTTACATGCCTCAAAGCTCTGCAAAAACTGGCATGTTGATAGAGGAACTTGTTATCTACTTTATTTTACCAATGAGAACAAGAGCCACAAAAGAGCTCTAGCTCAAGCGGTATCCGGTGTTAGCTTCCCATGAGAAGGTTTCGAGTTCGAATCTCGTTAGACAGATTTGTGTTAGCCTATTTATATGCCTAGTTGTAGCCGTCATGGCCATTTGATGTAGCCTAAGGGCAATTTATCTATCTTTAATGAAATAAAAAACCAAAAAAAAAAAAAAAAAAAAAACAATGAGAACAAGAGCCTGCGGAAAGAGAAAATTAATTCCATTGATGATTACTGAAAAGGTTTTTTTTTTTTTTTTTTTTAACATTAGCAATAACATAAAGAAAGGATTAAAAATATTAGAAGGTTCTATTCACCATTAGATGCTGATCTAAGCCCTATAATATTAAATACTCCCTCCGACCCATAATGATCTTCTTGTTTGACTATTCAATCTTTTTAAGGATATGAACACTTACTTCACTAATCATGTTTTGTCTAAACACTTTTAAACCTAAATTGTAGAAATGTGAAGAACTTTTTGAGACAATGATAAATGACAAACAGGAAGATCATTTTGGGACGGAGGGAGTAACAAATAAAACCGGAAGATGGGAAGAGTGATCTAATTATTCATTAATTTAATTAAACTAACCTAATCACAACTTAAAATATTTGCTATAGTACTGTTACCTTTTCAAGACTTAGAAAAGTGTACATACTTTTCAGAAGAGTCATTGTCCTTAATATATCTTCTTATCAAAGCAAAGAATTTATCTTATTATAATTTAATCCCTACCCACTACAAACAATTAAATATTTAGCAATTACACATTTAAATGTGTTTTTGAAGCAACATGGTGTCAATTAGCTAGCAATGATTTTAAATTTACAAACATTCAAGATAATTATTAGGGCATGTTACATTTACCCCCTCTAGGTTTGTGGCAACTTCACTTTGCTTCCTTCTTGTTCAAGAAATTACAGTTAGCTTATTACCTTGGTGAAAAGACTCTTGAACGGTTTCTTCTTTATCACTAAATGACTAAAGGATGAAGTTATAGAAGCTCGTAAACGACTGATTTCAAATTAACATTTTTTATTAACATTATAACAATTTTATAATCGAGTTACTTGAGTAATGGATTTTAAATTAAAAAAAGGAAAGTCCATTATCTATTAATCATCTTTACGTTGTTAATCCAAACTTTGGAGTGAAGATGGTAACAAATAGTACTATTTGTAACAAGAGGGGTTAAAGTTAAAGAAGATAAACCATAAGGAGGTGTGACTGCAACCAAACCTAATACTCACTCCGTCCCAAAATGATCTTCACATTTGACTATTCAAACTTTTTAAGGATATGAACACTTGATTCACTAGTCATGTTTTGTTTGAGCACTTTTAAGCCTAAGTTGTAGAAATGTAAAGAATTTTTTTGGGACAATGAAATGCCAAATGAGAATATCATTTTAGGACTGAGGGAGTATAAATTATTTATAGAATTAATTGTGTGTGATAGAGAAGTGTGAAGATAAGATCCTCCAAGTAGATATGTATGGCTTATTAGGCTTTGTTTGGATGCTGAAAAGGTGGAAAGAGAAAGATGAGAAAGGCAGGGTGGCATTTTCTTCTCCAACCCTACACTTTATGAAACTTGGTTGTCATTAGCTTATGTCAAATTCACCTTTTTGATATCAAGACAAACAGGCCCTCCCCTAACTACTCTATCATTTTCTCTTTTAATATGCCCTTACCCACTTTCATATCTATTATTTAATCTTATTTAAGTTGTTATGACATCCCATGTACCATGGGGTAGGGATCTTGTTTCATAATACTTCCTCCGTCTTAGTTTAATGTTCTTACTTTTTTTTTTTTTGATATGTTTTAGTTTAAGGTTTTTAGTTGCTTTATTCCTTAAATGACAAAGTATGAATAGTGTTCTGGACAATCTTGTCCTCATAAATTTCATATATTACAAAAAAAAAAAATTATCACTCACCCATTTGCTTTTCACTCACTTGCTTTATGAATGGACAATTATATCCTTCACACACTACTATTGTTGACTCAAATTTGCATTGGTTTCTTAATAAGCGTGTAAAATCAAACTAAAAACATTAAACCGGGACGGAGTGAGTACTACAAATTAACTTTTAGCCTTTCGAAAAAAAAATAAAATTTAAAGACTAATTTTGATCTAGCAAACCCTATCCAAAATTTGGATATTGTTGCCATCAATTTATTATTTCGTTGCAATTATCGAATTTAAATCGTATTTTTCTTTGAGGTGGTCTCCCATGAGAACAAGGGGATCCGTCTCATGCATGAGACGGGTCGCCCCATGACCCATGGGCCGAACCCGCCACGTGGCAACCCACCATTGGCCGAATTTTTTTTTTTTTTTTTTTTTTTGAGTTTTTATAAAAAAAAAATTCGGCTTTTCAGTGGTTTAGCAAAGAATAATAGTTACCATATCTTAAAGTAACATTGTTCATAAGTAAACGTAATACTTGTTTTAAAAAAACAAAAGCTCGTTTTTACCCATTTGAAAAGTAATAACTTATGTATATGAATGTAATAGTAAGTTTATACAAGTAAATGTAACACTTTGATTGACGAAATTGTAACAGATTTCTATAGATAATGTAATACTTTTACATGTATCATGATAAATTTGACCCCATTGTAACTTATTGTTTGAAAACATATAGATATCTATACATATGTATTACAATTATGTACAAATACTATTACATATAAATAACACGTTTGTTACATTTTAGTTATAATAAGTATTACTTTTGGCAAACGGAGAAAACATAGGAATAACACTATTACTTTAAGAGATGGTAACTATTACTTTAAGAGATGGTAACTATTACTTTTCACAAACCGAAAAAAAACCAAAAAAAAAATATAAAAATTTAAAAAAAAAAATAAATAAAAATAAAATTGGGCCAATGAGGGGCTGCCACGTGGCAGGGTCCCCCCATGGGTCCTGGAGCAGGGTTGTGGGTCGGGTAATGGGTCAAAAAAATGACCCGTCTCAGCCATGAGACGGGTTGGAGTGTTCTCACACAAGTTTTTGTCTTTTTCTTTTTCTTTTGACAATGTTTGATTAATCAATTCAGTTGATCCGAGCAATCATTAGTAAAAATTAAATCATTAACTCCAATTATTATTTAAATAAACTTTGTGAGTTTAATCGCGACAAATTGCTGCATTAAAAGTTGTAATAGACCAACAAATAGATTAACTAATTGAGGATTTTTTTTTGGTTTAGCTCGGGGTTTTTGATTTAAGCTCTAGAAATGCTTATTTTTTTCTTTAGCTTAACATGTTAGTCCCATGAAAACAACAAATTTTGCACATTAGACATCAAATTGTCTTTGCTTAGTACAAAAAAAAATTCAGTGCCCAATAAAGTCAAAAGAAATTAGTTCTAAATAATTAGGTTGAACCGGGGAAGTTATAGAAAAAAAATATTAAGAACATGCAACAACTTAAAATTATTAATATATTTTTCTCTAGCCACCACAAATGAATGTCTATTTCATGAACATTTTTTTTTCTCAAATTGATTATTATCTTTCTAAGTAATTTTGTTTGAAAATGTAGTTTAAAAAAAATAAATAAATCAACATATTATTATATACTTATAAAAGCAGAAGTTTAAAAATGAACAGCAAAAAAGTTTAACTTTCTTGTATTAACTTTCAATATTTTTAAAACATTTTTTAATAAAAAGTAAATATTTATTTTGTAACGAAACGAAAAAGAAAATTATCAACAAGAAAATTTCTAGCACGTTCGATTGTCGCGATTCATGTGCGTCCAAAATAAAAAGTGGATTTTTTTTTTTATTATTATTATTATTTTGAGCAAAACTAGAAAGTGGATTTTTAGGTGCTACTTAAATATTCAATAAAATAGTTTGTCTCGAAAGGAAGATTTGATTGATGCAATTTTTGTTTGCAATCTAAAAATTGCTAAATTTATATTATCAATACCAAAAAGTTCAAATGTTAACTGCGTAACTAACGACTTTAAGTTTGAACATTCATATTATTAAAAACTTAACTTTCTTTTCATTTAATGATATGTTAGGAATATTAAAAAAATACAACACCAAATAATTATAATAATGTTATTATTAAATAATAATAATAATATTAAAACTAATAATAATAATAATAATAATAATAATAATAGTTATAGCAACAAAAAAAATTAATCATTGTTATCATTATTATTTAATTACCTAATAATTAATAATAAAAATATGAATTTTTGATATATTAGAGAAGTAATTGAAAGGTGCTTCTTTAGGTTTTTTATTTTATTATTATTATGTAAGATCATAAAAATAATTAAAATTATGATGATATTATTTTCAATATTATCACATTCATGATTGTTTTTCTCTTATTAACTTTATTATTAAAAATTATTAATTAACTAAAATAATAATAATAATAATAATAATTAAATATAGTATTTGTTGTTATAACTATTATTATTGTTATTATATCTAATAATATCACAATTAAATTATTTTGCATTGCAAAAGGATTTTTTATTTTTAATACGCCATTAATTGAACGGGAAGTTAATTTTTTATTATTATGAATACTCAAACCTAACCGCGTTAGTCAATTCGTTAATGTTTGGGCTTTTTGGTATCGATAATTTAATATTAGGACTTTTTGGATTGAAGAAATATTTTGTGTTTTTCGGATATGAAAAAAATTTCGCGGAGTTTTTTGGTATTTTTCCCTATTATTTGTCACCAAATTATTTTTGTAAATTATATACTCACTCCGTTCCAGGTAAGTTGAAATATTTACTTTGGAGTTGGAAAATTAAGGATATAATATTATATTAAGAATGAAAGGTAGAGAGGAAGAGAGAGAATTAGTGGAGGTGAAAAGAGAATGAGTGGAGAATAATGAGTGGTTGGTAGGAAGAGAGATAATGAGTGGATGATTATAAAAGTAATAAAAAGCTTCAATTTTTGGATTGTTGCAAGTTTTGTGATTTAAATAATATTTACTCCCTCTGTTTCATAATACATGTCGTTTTAGACTTCTTCACACATATTAAGAAATGCAATTAATACATATTAAAAAGACTTATGTTCCCCTAAAAGCATCCAATTACCTAGGCATTTAAATGCTTATACAAAAAATAGTTCACAATTAATGAGTGAGAGTATAATAGGTAAACAGGAGTAATTCTTTCTTGATAATAGTTAAAAGTCAAATATTTTGGAACAAAAAATTACTTCTAAAACGTCATGTATTATGAAACGAAAGGAGTATTATGAAACATAATACTCCCTCCGTCCCATTTGAAGCTTCACCATTTTGGTGATGGCACACAAATTAAGGAAAAGAATGAGTGTAAGAAAGGTTGTGAGAGGGAAGAAGTTAGTGGGTATGATAAGTGGGGCCTACAATTTAAATATGTGAGAGGAGTAAGTTAGTGAGTATGACAAGTGAGCCCCATAATTTAAGTATGTGAGAGGAAGAAGTTAGTGAGTATGACAAGTGGAGCCTACATTTTTTACCATTTTAGGAAAGGATGAAGCTTTTAAGGGCATCTCCAATGGTAGGTACCAAAACCAAATTTTGGTACCTATCAAAAGAGTTAGCATCTCCAATGAGGCAAGGTTGAGGTACCAAATTTTGAGTAAGAGTTAAGCAAGGTACGAAATTTGGTACCTTGTTTAACTCTTTCTCATTGTTTAAGTATTACAAAACTTGTAAATTTTCTTCCTTTTTTAATATTTTACCTCTTGTGACTTTATTTTTATTATTACTATTATTAATATTATTTTATTTTTATTTAAAATTTTAAAAATTTTAAAAATTTATTTAAATTTATTTATATTTAATTATTAAAAATATTTAAATAGATAAATATTTTAAATATATAATAAAATTAATAGTATAAATTAAAATTTTGATTTTGATACCTAGCATTGGAAATTTGGAATTACTATTACATTTTATATAGGTATTAAAATTTGATTTTGATACCTACCATTGGAGATGAAAATTTGGTACTTTATGAATAGTATTCAAAGGTACCAAAATTTGATTTTGGTACCTTTGCTTAACTCTTTCCATTGAAGTTGCCCTAACGGGACACCTATTTGTATAAGAGTTGGTTTTGGGGGAAACTAGTTTCTCCATAAGTTATAAAAAGTCATGTTTTTTTAACCATTCTTAAACCCTAAAAGGCTTAAACCCTAAACCTTAAACCCTAAACCTTAAAGTTTAACCCCTATAAAAACAGGATTTTTTATAATTAAGGGAGAAATTAGTTTCCCCCAAATTTTTCTCTTTGTATAAAAGGTGAAGCTTCAAATGAGACGGAAGGAGGGAGTATATATATTTAACTCCAACTAATTGGAAAACCCACAAACAACCCATGCTTTCCAATTGGGACAGAGACAGGAAGGGGACAAGATCTCAAAAAAGTTTGCGCATTTTCACCTCTTAAAATCCCAGTATGGGTTCACAAAAGTATTTATAACTAATTTATTTATTAATAGTTGGATGTATTATTAATACAAGTGTTGGCCCCACTGCTGCTAAAATCTCTCACTCTCTAAAAAACGATCATCATAATTACTCAAATCCAATTTAAACATAAATAAATAAGTACACTTTCCGTCTCAAAATACTTGTAGTTTAAAGATTTTTACATAAATTAAAAAAGTAATCAATGCATGTCTAATTGACTAAATTACACTTGTAATATTTCAAGTACCAAGACAATTATATATTTTTACAATGACAACTACCATCATAAATAAGGGTATATTTGACAAATAATGTCAAAGATGTCTAGATAAAAGCAAACCTACAAATATTTTGGGACAAATTTCAACCTCTTAAACTACATGTATTTTGGGACGGAGTGAGTACTTTTGTTCACGATTAATAAATTGAGACAAAATAAACCAAAATAAATGAATCTCTTATTCACAAATTTATTTTGAAGAACCCAAGAATTTTGTGTAAACTCAAATGAGTGTTATTTTGAAAATAAATTGAGACAAATACTACTTTCGTCTCTCTTAAATTTATAAAAATTGGGTTGGACACAAGATTTAAAGAAAAAGTATAAAATATAATGTGTTGTGAATGTAGATAGTTGGATAGGAAAAAAAAAGTAAGCTCTATTATTTAAAATATATTAAAAAATATTTTAAAATTTTGTAAATTAAAGTGGGACAACCAAAATAACATTTTTTGTAAATTTAAGTGGAACACAGGGAGTATTGAAAATAAATTAAAAGTAATACTCACTCCGTCCTTAAATAAATGTCCAAATTTCATTTCAAAAGAACATTTTAAAATCTTCATTTTCAAAAAAAAAAATGTAAAGATTTATATAAAATCTTGTAATCTTCTTTTCAAAGAATTAGTTTTGCATGTATAAAAAGACCAATAAAAAAAAAAACATTTAAAAATAATTTTTTTTCTATATAAAATTTTTTTTGAAACAATTTTTTTTTAAAAATAGACATTCATTTAGCGATTTAGAGGCGGAGGGAGTAAAGAGCTGGCAAAATTTGGCCCGTGTTGTGACACCCAACTTGGAAATAATGTTTGGGTTTCCATTTATGAATGTTTGACAAACAATCCTCTTAGCTTAATTTGGATTTGACACTTTTGGTCTCTAGTCTACTTCCCTACCCTGCCCATATCACCTCACGTGACCACACCCAAATGGGTAATCATCTCCAGGACACCTGGACTAGTGGGCCTCACCACCTTGGACCCATGTTTATCAAGCTTTATGGGCTAATGGGCTGGGCTTTATGTAAATAAATTCCGGGCAATGCTTACACTTACAAAAGAAGTTTACAAAATGAAGGATACAAGATTTGGTGGCGATATTTCATTGGCTATATTGATAGTGGACCCGGCACACTTCAATTAAAAACACTAACACAATTATGACACCTCGTTTTGTAGACAAAAACTTGTATGAGAACATCATGACCCGTCTCATAGTAGAGACGGGTCATTTTTTACCCATGACCCGGATCCATGACCCACATGCCCAATTTTTATTTTTTATTTTTTTCGTTTTGTCAAAAGTAATAGTTACTATAACTAAATGTAACAAACGTGTTACTTATATGTAACAGTTTGTATACATAAAAGTAATACATAGTATATACAGAAAAGTAACAGTGGTTTATATATATATATATATATATATATATATATATATATATATATATATATATATATTTTTTCTTCGTTTGCCAAAAGTAATACTTATTACAACTAAAATGTAACGAACGTGTTATATGTAACGGTGTTTATACATAATTGTAACACATGTATAGAAAAAGTAA
This sequence comes from Campanula takesimana, assembly GCA_026119855.1. NCBI lineage: Eukaryota > Viridiplantae > Streptophyta > Magnoliopsida > Asterales > Campanulaceae > Campanula > Campanula takesimana. The sequence continues at coordinate 820,618 of JAOWBW010000625.1, forward strand.
TAATTCAACCATTTACATTTTTAGAGCTAAAAACACTTGATTAGTATTACATGTAAAAGTATTACATTATCTATAGAAATATGTTATAATTTCTTTTATTAAATTGTTACATTTACTTGTACAAATAATTACATTCATGTATACGAGTTTTTACTTTCCAAATGTTACTTTCTTTCAAAAATTAAATCAAAATACACAATATTTTACATTTTTGCAAAAGCACTATTACATTTCAGTATAAATGATAATTACATTTTGATATTGTTTGGGTTATACGTAATTATAGTTAGTATTACATTTGAAAAAATGTGTAAAACGAGCTTTTGTTTTTGTAAAACAAGTGTTACGTTTACTTATGAACAATGTTATTTTATATGTATACAGTCATTACATTAAGTTATGGTAACTATTACTTTTGATAAACGACGGAAAAGCCAGAAAAAAAATATAAAACTAAAAAAAAAAAAAAAAATGGCCAATGGGTGGTTGTCACGTGGCAGGTTATGCCCCATGGGTCATCGATCCGGTTCAATGGGTCGGGTCGGATGGTAAAAAACCCATCTCATAGAATAGACGGATATAGGTGTTCTCATGGGAGACTAGCTCCATTTTGTAAGCCACATTTTGTAGCCATCTTTTTTACCTTTATCACTTCTCATAAATTTCATATTAAATTAAATTACAATAAAACACAGTGTTTAAATACAAGATACATACATATGTACTCCTCACCAAACACCATTTGTGTTCACTTCAGCAGCAGAATGTTCCATTTGGTTTCTAATATGTGTCCATGTCATAAAACTCAATGTTCTTGTATTTTTGTGATATTATTTCTGCTTGAACTTTTCTTGCAGTGTCCGTGGCGCAACCAACAAGAATAAGAACGGATGTACCTGCAAATCCTCGAAAAGCTGTAAGGTGTGTGGTTTGCTCGATCAGGGCGGGCCCACCAGCTAGAATTGCCAAAAATACCGACCCCAGAACTGATATTCGACTGAGAACCTGTATTTCAAGCATGCATACAAGGAATGAGAAGTAAATTTTCATCTGAGTTAAAAGAAATTGCACAGACAGTTTCATATCCCAATGATGATGCATTTCCTGGTACTGATAGATTGATTTAATAGGACCTATTACCGTGTACTAGAAACAACTAAGCATCCATAAGATGGGCAATGAAACTCAAGAACTGTAAAGTCTTCGTCCGTCCCAAAATGATAGTCCCAAAAAGATAGTCCTATTTCTAAAATTGGTGTATTATAAAACCACTAACTTCCAAACTTAACTGGTGATGAATCTATTAGGGGTAATGGTTATTGCAATTTGCAAGATAGAGCTTATTAGGTGAAATAATTGAAGCCCCTAAGGGTAGTAATGAAAATGACAATACGTTGTTAAAAAGACTGAATAGTCAGAGGGGACTATCATTATGGGACGGAGGGAGTAGCTGGCAACAATACCATTCTCTGCTTCATACTCAATTCTCGAAGTCAGGATGGATTAATGTATGAAGATTTAAAAACTCGATAACCTGGAAAATTTAGTTTCAGACCTATCCTGGGAAAGGAATGTTTCCTTTCCCATCTGACTCACAACATTCTAAACCATCATCTGTTTCCTTATCTTCCATCATATGCAAATCTAATCGCTACTAGTTTCCCTATACATTCCTCCACTTCATTCAAACTGATTTTGAACATACAACTGACACTATCTCTACACCTTCTGGACTTAAATCTCAACAAAATAGAACATAAATAACGGAAATGATGTATGAACATTACCGTTTTAATGAATGCAGCTGTACTTTTCCCAGGTCGCACCAATGGAATTGAGGCACCTTGGCGCTTCAACTGTTCACTAACATCGTCTGGGTCCAATTGTAAGAAAGTGTAGTAGTAGTTGAAGAAGGCTATCAATACAATATTTGTTGGAAGATAGAACGCACCTAAAAAGAGTTAAATATAGAAAGACATCAACTGCCATAATAAACTCGCTCAATCATACTGCAAGCCAAACAACAACATAATTTTTATTTCATTTTTCTAATGTGTCATGCAAAAGAATACCTACTCTAATGCAACTTAAGGAAAACATAGAGATCAAGAAGTGCAATATTGCTATGTTTAACTTGTCAAATGCAACTCATTTTTTTTCGGGGACGAAGGAGTACAAGAGTGTAAGAGTAATCATCTTACCCCCTGGGTTCAAAGCCACGGCAGCATTTTTAAGTGCACCTATGCCGGTGAAGCGTGCTAGAGTGGCAGGGAGAGCTAATGATGATGTGGAAAAGATTATCGGCATCACTCCTGAACTATTCACCTGAGAGCACACAAGATCAATAACCCATCACTAACGACTAAAATAGCCAAAAGTTGAAATAAAAATAAAAATTAGTATTCCGTCCGTCGTCCCTAAATGATCTTCCTACTTTTTTCTCTGTCGAAACGAATATACTTTGAGCTATAGTTTAAGGTTAATTTAATTATCCTAATGAAGATCTAAAATTGTTATGTCTAGTATTTATACTGGTGTATCAATAACAAGTTTAAAATTTTCATTAAGATATCCAAATTAACCTAATTTAATGCTCAAAGTAACCTTCGTATTAACAACAAAAGTAGTGGGAAGATCATTTCGAGACGGAGGGAGTATATGCCTAGACAGATAACTGCAAATCACAAAAAAAAAAAACAAAAAAAAAAAAAAAGGAAAAAGAAAAAAGTGACCCAAATCGCCTGCACAATACCAGAATTCAAGAGTCCTACTCAGATAGTCATCCATATCTAGAAATTAATTATTGCCCTTGGAGAGCTATCATTGCTACAAAATGCTCACTGGGAATGAATGGAGTCCAGATCTTCTGTAACACTTTGTATACCACTATTGATCCAACAGTTTACATGTTTGAAGGATCTCATCATGGTGTCGGCCTTAATAATTGTGAGCCGTTGGATCACTAGTGGTACAGAGTGTAGTACCCAAAGTGGTACTGGAAATCTTTTCTGAATATTGCATAATGAGATTATTGCCCAGAAATATTTGTCAAGCACCAATGATATTAAATTCTAGATTTCATCACAAAACTCTAAACCTAACAACAGTATTGCATGAGTGCTAGACCACACACCTTAAAGGGCAGGTAAGCAGATTTCTCAAGCCCTCCAGTTCTCCTACTGTATCTTGATGCATAATTTATCGGAATTTTTCTCTCAGCTTCCTGTAACCCTTCGTTCAAAACATCATTAACAACTCCGTCCTCACAATAAAACATTAAATTCTGAATGCGTGAAAGTGAGATAATAGCACTTACCTGAACATACACAATGCTAAGAACCAATAGGAAGAAAGAGATGATAATAGCGACGAGTCCAATATAGTTACCATCCTGAAACGCCTGGGCAATTGTCCTACCAAAAGATGCTGGCAAGTAGGAGATAATGCTCGTAAAGATCAAAAGTGATGTACCATTACCGAGTTTTAGATCCGTAATTCTTTCCCCAATATATGTCGTGAATACTGCCCCAAGTGTCAGTAAAATAACAGTAGAAAGAACCCATTGGGTACTGAAGTCATTAACATACGGTTTGAGGAAAAGTGCTTGGCCAATTGCTTGTACAATGGCAAATCCAACAGAAGCATATCGAGTATACTGAAGAATCTTCTTCCGTCCCGCCTCACCTTCTCTTTTCTGAAGTTCTTGCAACTTGGGATTGATTTGTGCAAGAAGTTGAAACACGATAGATGCATTAATGAAGGGAACAATACCAAGGGAGCATATTCCAAGGCGACCTATACCTCCTCCAGAAAAGGTATCTAAAGTGCTTAGTAAACTGTTCCCATCTAAGTTTCCGGTAAATGCCTCACGATTTACCCCACCTAGAGGTATATATATTCCAAGACGAGACAAAGCCAAAAATCCTAAAAGCATCAGAAATTTTCCCGGTAATGGGCCTTTAAAGAAGTCCCCGAAATCAATAGATGTGTCCTCAATCGCAGCTGTTGAAAGAAGTACACAAGTCAAGAACAAAAAAAAAAAGTGAATAGTTAAAAGATGATGTTCTATGGAACTACGTAAATAAGGTCAGGCCCAAACCTGCAGCTCCTCTAGATGAAGAAGACTTCTCATTTCTTGTGTTTGAGGAACTAACAAATGTTTCTGAAAGCAAGTCTAAGACATTTTCCCACGTCGAACTTAGGTCTGATAACTTGCCTGCATTAATACCCAGAGGGTCGAAACTAGAGCTCTCACAACTGCGAAAAATGAGTAGAAAAGGCATCAAAGAATCGCAACCAATGCAACATTAACATACTTCTGGAAACTGATAGAAGCATCTGAAGGGTACAACAAACCCGACTCATCCACCCCTCAACCAACGAAATATAAAAACCAATGCTCCTAAAGTCATAATTAATGTTCATTGGTAACTTTCTACAAATGCACTTTAAATGACCAGTAACTAAGAACACAAAATTAAGGTCCTTGGTAAAATCTTCCAGAATTTAGTTAGAATTTTCTTTCAATATTCCCCAACTAAAATGGTCATGATATGGAACTGTAGTAAAACTGGAAAAGACAACTCGAAAGAAACATGATCATGAGACATAAAAAGTAGCTTTATGAGATAAATTAAGGGAAACTCTTCTAAGATATCTTTAACACATACAGCAAGGAAAATGAATATGCAAATCATGAATGGGAAAAATGAATTCATGTAGTCAACCCCAACTATTTGGGCAAGGGTTAAGTTAAATCAGATACTCCCTCTGCCTCGGAATAAATGTTGCTCTTTTTTGTATGTTAGTACGAAAGAACTTTGAACAATAAATTTACGTTGATTTAATTATCCTAATAAAATTATAAAGCTTGTTATTGATAGACCATTATAAATACTATCAATAACAATTTTTAAAATTTTCATTAACATAATTAAATTAACCCAAAATTATTGCTCAAAGTTCCTTCGTACAAACGTACAAAAAACTGCAATATTTATTCGGGGACAGAGAGAGTACATGATAAGTTATACTTCAAACATTCTGTTTGACATATGCCAATCTCATATGAGCAATAGATGCTTAGATTTCAAAACATAATGTTACTATATAGAGTATGAGCATGGCTGTTTGGGAATAACAAAAGAGAAGCGACATTCAGGTTGTGTTGTGACCTATTGCTACAGGTATCTCAGGTTAAATGAGGGATCCAGTCATACATTTGCAATCACCGTGTATATACTTTTTGTCTCTTTGTGATTATACTGAAAAAAAAAATCTTCAAGCATGAAAATTAAAATAATACACGATATAGACTACTCCCGCACTTAACTACCCACTTAATACAAGAAATTAAATTGGAAGGGAGGATGAGTAAATAAGCAAGAAAATGGTGCTTATCATGACCGTATAACTTACAAAATAGATCTCTGATATGGAGTTGTAAAAACCTCAAATGACATGGTTCAACATTATGGTTGGTACCTTCGGATTTGAGCAATTTACGCCATAACTACTTCAACCTCTTCTCTAGTTTACTGCCTCTTAAGTTTACATTTTAAAAACCTACACTTAGCATTTTATACTATCACCAGAAGATATACCACCTACTAAGCTTCGATGTGCTTTGGTGAGACTACCAAAACTTAATCTGAAACTACTGAATAGTACCCAAGCCAACAGTGAAGCAATAATAAATTAGCAGGACAGAGCAACAGAATCGGACATGTCGGAACAACAACATAGTATGGAGTTAGGACCCACAGCAATCACTAACAAACAATTTGAAGCGAGTTCACCAAGCTTCTTTGATCACTGACACACCAGAACATGTGATATACACATGCTATAGACTGGTTGGGTACATTTTAAGCTAAAGGTGTTGGGTATGATTATTATAAACCACTCCTATTACTTAATTTGATTGATCCCATGACCTAATTTTATCTTTTATGGACTTTAGGATATATTGTAAGAAGTTTTATACTTCATTTAGTTAAGTCCATTTTTAGTTTGTTTAGGCTTGTGAAGATTGGCTCCTCAAATGTTGAAGAAAAATTTTCTAAGGCGACCTACCTCACAAGTGACCACACTTTGAGCAGTCACAAGTGACCTCACCTGAATCAGTCACAAGTGACGGCACCAGATTCACTCTCAAGTGACCGCACCAAGGTCATTCTCAAGTTGCCCCACTTGAAGTGACCGCAAGTCACTTAGCTTGCCTTATGAAGACCGAAGACTGAAGACTCAACTCAAGTTTGGTTAAACTTAACCATGGTCACACTAGTGTCCAAAACCTTGGTTAGTTTACAACGTTGCAAGATTCAAAATTCAAATTTTGAATTCAACTGTCATCTAAAGGTTTGATGGTACATTTGGACCACCACTACTCTGCAACAAAAAGGACAACTCAGACTGAGCTCCAATTAGAATTCAACAGCTCATTGTCCTCCAAACTTGCTCTCCAAGATTTCTAACGGCTACCGCTCCTTTCAAGGCTATAAATAGTCCTTGAGTTCTTCATTGAACATTGCTGAGATTCAAAGAGAGAAATTGTTGTTGAAATACTTGGTGATTGAAGATCATACTCAAGATTTCCAGAATCATTTGAATCTTCAAGCATTTGCCTTCAAATCTTCAAAGATCTCCAGCAACCTTCAAGCACATCAAATCTCAAGCCCAGCAACACACAAGATTCATTAGACTCTAAATCATATAGATTATATAGAGTTCTTGATTCTTTACACACATACACCCCGATTGATCAATCACATAGATTGCATCATTAGGGATACACTGGTCTAATTCTAGGATTTGTTCTTCATAGAAAGTAGGTGTTGATTCAATACTTCATCTCTGTAATCTGTACTCAAACGAATCAATATATCCTCCATTCAAAATCCAAGACTGACCATCTTGGTAAAGGACGTAGATCTTTTAACAGATCGAACATTTCCAAATCCTTGTGTCATTTACTTACTGCTCTTTACATTTCTGCAAATTTACTTTCAGCACTTGTTCGTCTTGTTCTTTATTGTTCATATTAATCTTGTTTGTCGTTTAGTGTTTTTGATCTTTCAGATATTCAAACTAGTTGTGAATTGTGTTTGTATGTTTATCATATTGCCTAAGCTGAAATCTGACTAACTTATCATTTGCCAAAACTTCCAAGACACTATCTTTCAATCTCTCAACCTACCGCACCAAATCACCTTTTACCTACCGCACTCTAAGTTGCAGCACCCTACCTACCGCAACTCAACCTACCGCACTGTTTCAATCAAAAACAACTCTAACTTAGTTATATCGAAAACTTCCGCTGTGCATATTACTCTTGAACTAGTGGTTTTTAAGTGACCGCAAAATTCTCTGAGTAAGCATAAGGTTGAATTTTGAAAAAGGGTTGAAATTTTAAATAGGTTATTCACCCCCCCCCCCTAGCCTCTTTTCATACCCTTGTTGTGTCTTTGAGACCAACAAATGGTATTAATCCTCTCCATCCCAAAACGAGTGTCCGTGTTTTATGAGGTTCACCTATCCCTAACTATATGTATGAATTTCTACGTAGAATGCTATAAGTTGGATAATGAGGTTATTTATGTATATGTGCAGTAAACATGTTTAAATGTTAACTTCCTTAATTTTCTCAAAAATAAAAAGGATTTTAAGGTCGATTGGAGTGCTAAATCTCTCACTTTCTCTTGTAGCAATGTCAAAGTCTTTACTTTAAAATTGGTAGTGTTATAATGTGCTTTGACATAATATTTCCCAAGCATTCAAAAATTGAGAAAATTAGTATCTGGAGGTTGTGCTTTACGGAGAACATTCATGTAAGGCTTGAGAACTTCTGTTGGGGGAAGTTAGGCCTTGAATCAATCAAACTAGAGTATACATGTTGATATTTTTTTAATTATTATTTCTTTCTTTCCTTTCTGAGCAACCTTTTCATACCTTATTTTAGACGATTATTGCTAATATTGCATTCGTGCGATTACGTATCAATAATTGAACAACTGGTCACGTTCTCATGTCTTCCTTGTAGTAAATGTTCTCTCATTCTGCCAGTGCTTGCTGCTTGGCTTCTCAACAGCATTAACATGGATTCCATTTTCATCAGTGAATTTCACTTTACTACACTATTATGGTGAGTGGTAAATCGGGATGATTACCACTAGAGTGAATTTCATTTCAATATCATCCAGGATGGTATTTCGTAGCTTTATCGATATTGTTTGTAGGGAACAACTTCGTTGTCTATGGCTACTTGAAATTCTATATACCAAGTAAAAGTTTTACCACTTGTCCAGGCTTGTTTCAGTCATCCACTTTCAGTTTCTATAATTGCCCAGAGGAACGGTCAGTTACAGTTTCTCCAAAATTGTACATAGACAGGAGAAAGAAGAAAGACGCAATAAATGTCCGAAATTGCTCTTGATGCAATTTCGGACATTCATTTTGAGATGGAGGGATTATGAGTTTTAGCTGTGATCTCCAAAATGTTTGTGTTAAATAACCTTTGTCCCATATTTGAGAGTCTTTTTCTTCTTTCTCGCATTTACAGAGTCCATTTTGTTCCCGAGGATAAGATACTCGCTCTAGGTTATGCTTCTTAAGTCCATTTCCGAAATCAAGCATTAAGCAATAAATGAATGGCTTTGAGAGTGATCATGATAACATAGGTCCCATGCATATACTAAATACTCTAAAACACCCCTATTTTGGAAACGCTTTAAACTATCTCAACACTAGACTCTAACATGATTCCAGATCCCTAGGTGAACTTGAATGCGAAAAGTTACTTGCGACATGTACACTTATAGAGTGTGCTTAAGCACATGCTAGCCACAGCCCTAAATCAACTAAGAGATGAATGCTAGAGATTCAAGAAGAACAGGCAAAACAAGTGTCACACAGGGTGGGGGGGAGGACAATACTCAGCAGTCGGAATGTGTCATAGTTCAGCGATCGGAATCAATAAACTGAATGTCTATTTCTTTCTGTTTCTAGTTTATCACTATACGTGAGGATCGTATAATTGAAGGTGGGTAAGCTGAACTTGGATAAGAGATCCGTCCCAACTTATTCTTCTTCTTTTCTCAAATCTTTCTACACTATTCTCCCCCAAATTCTAATGTTTGTTTCATTTATACTCTTCAAATGTTGATCCATAGAAAGACCATTCTTTCAGATGCAGATTAAAGTTGATTACATGACAATTCAAAAAAAAAAGAATGAGACTCCGAATTGGATTGATTTTGGAAAGGGCAGAAATTGATTTGCCTTGCTGAACATATAGGAGAACCCATTTCAAAATCCGAGTCAAAACCCAGAATTCCTAATGAAATTGAATTACCCATTACCAAGAAACCAAAAAAAAAAATCAGACGAAATGACAGAATTAAGAAATGGAAACCTCAAAACCTCGTACCTGTTGAGAGAATCGTTCCATGATGATGATGTTTTGGGTTTTCGAGGAACAACAAAGGTAGCTCTGCAAATGTGGGCAAATCTTGAAAGCTTCGGAGAGTAGTGATTGGAAGTGCGAGAAAGCTTAGAACTTGTAAGAGTTTTAGAGAGCTTGAAGCAAAGTGGCCGAGACGACATCTCTCTCACTGTTACCAACATTATCCTCTCACTCTTAATTTTCTCTCATCTTTTTTTTTTTCCTACACTATATTTATACTTACTCCCCAGCCATGTAATATTAGCCTAAGCAGTCTTCAATTTTATGTTAATCCTACATACTCTCTCCGTCCCATTTTAAGAGTAAAAAATGGGTGGGTTCAAGAATTAAGGATAATGTGATATATTGTGAGTGTTGATAGTTGGGTAAGTGAGAGAAAGTGAAGTAGAGAATAGTTAGTGGATAATTGTTGTAAACATGACATGTAGGACTCACTTTTCATTTTAAGATTTTGACTCTTAATATGGGACGCCTTTTTAGAAATTTTTTTACTCTTAAAATGGGACAGAAAGAGTATAAAGGTAAGTGTAAAAATTTGATACAGGTGCACTTCAAAGGATTGGGTGAGCCTCCACTCAGATTGACCAACGCATCAACAGCTCAGATTTAATCTTTCACAAATATAGTACATTACAAATGGATGACCTTCGCTGGTAGGAAAGTGGTCAAAAGATAAAAATCAAACGTCTATCTAAAAGAGTACACATGTACTACAAGCACAAGTTACAAATTGACATAAACCTAAGTCAATACAAGCTTCTTAGCTATAAAACTACAGAATAACTACCTCCGTCCCAAAATTTACAGAATAACCACCTCCGTCCCAAAATGAATCCGTCCCAAAATGAATGTCTGAAATTGTTCTCAATCATTCATTTTGGGACGGAGGGGGACTTAAACTGAGATTTCCAGATATACGTCTCTGTTAGTATCTTATATCACTTTGATAAAGAAGCTACACAAACATAGGAGCAAACCAGGGCAGACAACTGTAATCTACAAATATCGGACGGGTTTATAGAGGAAGATTACTCCTAGAATGGTGGCCGAATCCAAACCCGTCTCTTACCCTTTGGCAAGTTTAGAACTTCACACTGCATTTGTATCTGATAGTCCGCTTCAGAGAGCAGAGAAATCGGGTTCTTCAGGTTTCTTTAATTTAGGCGACCCTCCACTTTTCCCCCTCTGAATTCCTCTTCTCGTATTTGCAGCAAATCTTGATGCCAGTATCGTAATCCCAAGATCAGACCTTTGTTCAGAAGAATTTGTGCCTGTTGGACTCATTTCTTGTTCTTCCTCTTGCTCCGTCCCCTCAGTATCTTTTTCACTAAAAGCAAAGGACTCCAATGTAGAGAGATCTTTGGCCATCTTCCTCCTCTTATGTCGCCTCCAAGCTGCCTGTATGAAGCAAGCTGCCCACGTCCTCCAATGGTGGGAGTGATGCCTAAAAGTATGCTGCAGCTTCTTGCTGTGGAGACGCCTAAATTGATTAGCTACGAATTTGAGATCTTCAGCTCGTAATGCAAAAGCTTCAACTTCAACAAGTGACCTAACTGTCCTAGTTGAAGAAGGTAAGTTGACAGTAGATTTTGGATGCAAAGCCCATGCAAGTAACTCTTCCCCACAAAAATCTCCCGGTCTCATTGTAATGGAATTAAAGAAACCAGTCCGTCCCCCATTTGTTGTGGAACTCTCTAGTTTACCTCGAATGATGAAGAGCATTTCTGTTACGGGGTCTCCCTCACGGACAATGTAAGTGCCCTCGGTGCTCAAGGACGAGACTAGACGTTCGCATATTGCATCAAGTAACTGATCATCCATCTGTGAGAAGAATGGTACCTGCAAAAACACAGAAAAAAAGATTTACTCCCTCCGTCCCTAAATGAATGTCCAAATAATGCAAGGGATATTCTAAAATCTCTACTTTTTATACAATTTAACGGCAAAGATTCATAAATATTCTTGTAATTTACTTTCCAAACATTTAGTTTTGCAAGTATAAAGAGACTAGTGAAAAAAAAAATAGTAAAAAAAACATTTAGGGACAGATTTTTTCAATAAAGATACATTTTGGGACAAAAATATCTTGAAAATGGACATATTATTAAGGGACACAGGGAGCACAAATGATGAAACTAGATAATTTTACGAGTACGACATGATTTTACAAGAAAGTGAAGATTTTATGTGAACGTTGGAATATGGGAGAAAAATCATACGCGTCGAACGAGGTCCAAGCATAGATGACGTTGGATGTCCCGACGAAGATCGGACGGTAAGCTTTGGAGAATGGCATCTTCATGAACTCCTCGAGTTGCCACCCATTTATATTGGACAAAACGACGGACTCGTTTTCTCAATTCTTCAGGGAGTTGGCGATGTTTCATCCACTCTTCTGTGTCTCTTCGCTTGAGCCTCCATTCTTCAAGTCTCACTGTCATAGACTGCAGATATGTCTACAGAAACAAACACACCCATCCATAGAGATAAGAAATTATCAAAATCGAATCCACTTCTGACAATTTTTCATTATATAGTTACTACTTCAATTTTGGAATGGCTTGCAAACCCCAAAAAAAAGAGCCGAAAAAAATGAAATATGAAAATCCAGACAGTATGAAGAAACATTGAAGCCTTTTAAATGTACCTGCATATTGCCAATCAAATGTGCGAACAAGACGAGACCCAATATGGCAATGAGTATGGAAAATGATGTCTCCCCAATAAACGTGCTTGTTTCCAAGTTCTGCCCATAAGAGCTGCAAGATAACAATCATATGGTAATGAATATTTATTGCTAGAAATTTCATGAGCCTAACGTTAATAAATATTCCAGAGACATGAACAATCATTTGGCATGTCTTAAAACTATGTGCAAATTTAGGATGAAGAGAACCTGATGCAAATTACAGAAAATGAAAGACTTGGCTACATTGTTTTGATAACGTGCATGTGAACAAAGAAACTTGAACCAGGAAAGCATTTACCTTAGGTTCTGTAGGCCCCACCACAAACAATAGAAGTACTTCTGAACAAAATTTGAAGATACAACATTTTTCGTGACTGAATTTTCAAAGATGCCGTACTTGAAGTTGATATTTTCGTTATCAGGATTGCAACTTTCGAAAACATGTGTACTATTTGCCCATGCTTTACGAGCATCATTGTCAACTGTGCTGCAGTCAAGATAACTGATGCACATTGTTCGGTTGGATTCACTTCTGCAAATAGATTTCCAGCAAGACATGTACCGATCAACTGACAGCAGATACCACGCTGCCCCTAAAACCTATATACAAAAGAGTAAATTAACAAAAGGAAAAAAGAAAATCAGACAAATGGAATAAAATACCACCATCTAATATAAAGACGCAAGATTATATTAGATAGAATAACTGGCTTAAAGTGCATGCCATTGTTAAAATAGAGAATATGGAAATGAATTTCAGATGTACGTACATGGCTAGCCAACATATATAATATCAGATTATACGCAGCTCCAGCCCAAGCAGTTTTAGTGACAACTCCAGTTGCTTTAATCAATTCTGAACTCAAGGGGAAAATCAGATATAACCTGGGAACATACTGGAGCAGAACAATCAACGCTAAGGCATTGTTGTTGTGATTTGACCGAGAGCTTCTAGTTGCAGGTATAATGAACCAGATAACAATCTGAAGAGAATATTGCCCATTAATAGTTGCTCAACAATAAAATAAAGAGATGTTAGAGTAAAAAAAACGAAGGACCAATATGACATGTAGTGTTTCAATGCATAATGTCCATGCATACGACAATCGTTAACCAGGTAAAAGCTACAGTAAATGCTAGAGTGTGTCCTATTATGCATACGTGAACAAGAACAAAACAAAGTGTTTTACATTGTTTGGAAATCTTTTGTTGCATGATTTCCTCAAATTGAGTGAAAGCGTGATGAGCTTTATTACTATGAACTATCTCAATATGAAAGCAGGCCAAAATAACTAACACGGAAATGAATCGACACTGAAGATGATGGTGGAAACGGTGGTAGTGAATTTGAGATTTAAGGTGTGTGTGTTTGGTGGCATTAAGCACTTGATGCTTGATGCTTAATGCTTAACACAATGCAGAGTAATTTGGAGGTAGGGTGCATTTGATAACATTTAGAGCTAGATGTTGAATCTCATGCTGAGTGAGACTCTTACTGGTTAATCAAAGATTTTGATTCTCAATCATTCAGAGCCAGAGCAGGTTGGACATATTCAAACTCGATGTAATAATCAAATCAAAACACACTACCTCCAAATCACCCTGCACTGTATTAAGTATCAAGTATCAAGTGATTAATGCCACCAAAGACCAAACACACCCCTAGTCTACAAAATGACACAGACTAATTACTTAAAGCTTCCTTCCCATGCTTTGCAAAACTTTCTTATATCCACTATCACAAGAAATCTTATTCCGCGTCGATTATGAATACGATTGATAAATCTTATTAAGACTTGTATTACGTAACAATACATTACATTATTAATGCATTAGTTATGTTCTTGAACTTCAGGATGCTGATAATTTTTCTTACATCCACTTAATGTAGAGAAGGCACACCGGAAAATGATTTTGGAAAAATAAGCATAAAACTTGACATAGTGTCAAATGACATATCGCCATCAAGCTCATGATTCGGAATGTTCTAAAGCATCCAAAAGGAACCTGGTTGCACGGAGCATCTTGGTGCAATGATCCACATTTTGATTGACATTTGACAAAAGAACTTTAATTCCATGCCTACACAATTCATGATGATTTCAAGAAAAACCCTACATCTGTATTTTTTGAAACGAACTTAAAAAGAAACTTAGCCTATGGGAACCACGTTGATAGAGCTAAGGTCCGAAATTTGGGAATGAAGGGGCATGGGAATTCATATTATGTTTCCCATCACAATTTCCCTTGGTACGCAAGTGGAAACGAGAAGCTGGACAGAGATGCAAAGTTGGAAGATCATTGTCGATGCATTTCAAAGTTTCATAATGTCATGGGTGTCCCTAGCGACCCCACCATATAAGCATCAGCGAAGGTATTTCACGTCAGGTAGGTTCGCATGACTATTATTCTGCAGGAAAGTATGTCTTTTTTGAACTTTTCGATTGGGAACGGTCTAGGAAGTTGTCCTAGGTAGGGTTAGTTGCACACTTCCACTGAGCAAATTCAGCAGTTTAGAACTCGTATGAATTCTACAAATTCGCTCAGATGGCCATTTCTCAACCAATTGGAGTCGGCTTTACATGCATAAACAAAGCTTTCAAGAATTGGGAAAGTACCCCAACTTAAAAGGGTGTTGATTTAGCTGTGAGAAGGGACATGACTGCAAGCAAAGCACAATAAAGGTTGTGTATTCTATCAATTATACAAAACCTTAAAGTATTATACGAATTATACGATTCAATTCAATGTATTTAACTCATTATGTTCCGACTGAAGGCATGCATTAAAATTAATCATAATCTTGTTATGATCGGGCATTAAGAATATACTTAAGTCACTGTGAGTGAGACCTGCCAATGCAACCTCAACAGCAAATAAAATGATCGAACATTATATACGCTCTACCTTCGTATATACATAGTAGTTCCAGTATCTAGGAGAAAGGAGTAAGTGTTACTTGTAAGAAAGTTGCATCAAATTAGCCGATAAATGTAAATCTCCAATGGACTGGTAAATGAAAGTTTTCCTTGTGTCATTCAACTAGCAACAAGAATCAACAAATGCTAATACGAAAAGGTACCTGAGGAAGAGGGAGAGCTGCAATCAGATCAATGCAGAAGTCGGTTCTTAAATATCTTCGAGCAATCTTCTTGGGATCCATTACAAGTTCACCCCTTCCGAACACCCGAGAACTTGGGGCAACATATGCGGTCCTAAATTTAATTACCAAGTGCAAAAGGTAGAATAAATCTGCCAAAGTGCGAAAGCATGTCGCGACAATTCGCACATTTAAGTCCGTCTTCACACACCAAGATCCATTGTTTCCTCCAATAGTAGGTAAGTACAAATACAATGGATCGATAAAGAGTGCTAGCAGGCACGAGACAATGAAAATCCGGTTCCATTGCAACATAATTTCACTACCCGGATCAAATATCCTTTTCTCCATGGCTCGTGATCTTCAGAAAACACCTTGGACTTCCCATATATAGGCGTGTCAGCGCCTTTACCTCTGTTGACAGGTAATCCAGCATCATTTTTTAGCGAGGATGATGAAACCCTGTACCCAGAAGATGACTTTTCTAGGCCTGAATGGTCTCTTTTTCCCCATACAAATTCTTTCTTTTGCTTATCGTTCGAATAAAACCTACAAGTTACAGCCGATAAAATTAACCAGAAAATTACAGTGAACAGAACAAATCATAAAATTTCCCTCAGACAAGCAAAATAATATACCTCACAAAAAAAAAAAAAAAAAAAAAAAAAAAAAACAAAAACAAAAAAACGAAATTGTTGCATAAAGACTAAAAATTGACAGATTTCCCTCTGGTTTAGTTCCATTTCTCAGCAACCCAACAAAGAAATTCAACATATGAAACAGTACCAAGAAAGGGGGTGTATCATTATAACATACCTCACAAGCTTCTCTTTCTTCAATTCCATCCCAAATCCTCACTCAAATTTGATAAAGGGTGAACTGACACAGTAACACTACTGCACTACAATCGATACATACATGAAACATATATATACACATGAACAGATCAAAACACACACACAAAACCCTAATTCAATACATTGATTAAGAGGACAAAGATTTGAGAGTCGGAAAAAGAAATCAAGCAAAAATCCTAAAAAGGGTAAGGGTCTAAAGCAGTGAAGTGCTAATATATGACACCCAAATTTAGAATGATAAAGAATTCAGGGGAGCAGAAGTTTGGAGTCCAAAAATATGGAATGTCAAGAATAAAGAAAGAATTGATGAAGGACCCCCATTATGTCTGAGAGATTAGTCAACAGATTTTGACCAAAAATAGTAAAGTACAGTAAATTAAAAGTGATGGAGAAAACCGCAAGGATTTGCACCATTGTCCATTCAAAAATGGAGAGAGAAATGATTTTTTTATTTTATTTTTTGCAATGAGAGAGAAATGATTTTGAAAAAGAATTAAAAAGATCTGCCCAATTGGTTTTCACGAATATAATAATATTCTCAATTTTGTAATTGTGTCGGAGTATTCGTCAGTGACTGGAGTCACTGCTGGGTCCACTCGTGTTCACATTGGTGGCCGCGGTTGCGAAACCGCTCCACCCATTTGAGTTGCACCTCTCCACCCAATGGCTCCAATCAAGGTCACATAGACGAGTTCATCATCTGTGCGGTTAAAGATGATTTCAATTTTTTGTGGGTCCTATCGAGCTCGGACACATCTCATCCGTCGAACACAAAATCCAATGAGGTGGCTCTAATCGGAGTCATTGGGTGGAGCGGGTGGAGGTAACCGTTCGGTGGAACGGTTCGAAATCCGTCGAATTGCCACTTGGTTATAAGTTTAAGGAAAAAAATTTAAAGTGAAAATTTATATGAAACTCTTTAATCAGTTAGATGAGTTTTTATCAGTGAGTGAGGTTCACAAACATTTATTACAATCAATAAATTACAGAAATTTCATTATGAGTTTTCACTAATACATATCATTATCCTAAGTTTAAATCAACG
>JAOWBW010000626.1:0-114092 GCA_026119855.1 Campanula takesimana
CTGCGAAGATGAAGATATTGGAGAATGGTTCTCTAGAGCTCATGGTTCATAAGGAAAAGGGGCCAGTGCCAAAAGAAAGGTAATACAAGAGTTGTCAAACCTAAAAGAAATAATTATGGTTAAAATATAACTCTAATTGATGCAATTTGGTAAAATGGCAATTGGATTTGACCCATTTAGAATTGTAGTCAAAATTCTGAATGATCAATAAAAGGAATGGTAGTGGGACTCCACTTGTGAATTTTATGTTATAAATTATTTTCTAAATTTAATTATTGGGGTATTGGATACCAGAATAATTAGTGAAATGAAAGACTACTTATAGTAAAGTTTTATCTACAAACGGTAATGATTCAATGGTTGCAACATTGTTCGTAGAACACTTGTAAAGTGACTTTACTGATGAAGTAGAAAACATTATTTTGTTAAAAGATAATGAAGGATATTAATTTCTTGTTTGGAATAAGAAACTGCTTTATTTATTATGATTTACTTCATTGTGTTATCATATAAAATAAATATTATATCCTAAATCTTGAAGAACAGAAGTAATAAAGGCTATAACATAAATAATTAAATTCTTTATGCATTATTGTTTTGATCAAATAAATAAAAGATGCATATCTAAAATTCCATGGGACGGAGTTTTAAGTCATATGATTTGGAATCACATGATTTATGCAAATCTTATTTACTTGGACCAAGACATCTTTTACTATGATTGGTAAAAGGCTGATATCTTAATTGACCTAATACATTTTGATGTGTATGGTGCATTAAGAAGCAATGATAAAAGATTTTTTTTTATTATACTTGGTAAAACTATTCAAAGATTCTGATTGGATCATGATGACGAATAATTGAACCATGAATTTGACAGCCACCACCATTAAAGTTGTGAAATTGTTTCACAAATTAACTTCACTAAGAACATCATTTTAATGATGTGTCTGCATGGAAGTATAAGAACCTTATTGGATATGGTTAATTGGATGACTAAGTCAAATAGATCTTCCGTTATTTGTTTTGGGGTTATGTATTTGAAACCGCTATGATTATACTAATCTGAATTCCATCAAGAGAGGTTAAAAGATGAAAGAAAACTCGGTTTGCCTTTCGCAAAATTTAAGATGGTGAGACCTTTTGGAAAGGAGTTGTCTGGGACACACTCACATTTAAATCTAATAAATATATTTTTATGGGATATCCTAAGGAAACTTGAGGATATAATTTTACTCATAAGAAACAAATGGTTTGTTGATTATGATGATACTTTTCTAGATAAATGGTTTATCTCTAAAGAATCAGTGGGAGTAAAATGTATCTCGAATGGTTCGAGACCTAGAAAATATATATTTTAACCTAAGATGGAAGTTGACAAGTTTTCACAAGGAGTCGTGAAAATCCGTTCAAAGATATACAAGAACTTGCGTATGTGATAGGACAAAATCTATTGAAAGAAATATTGGATATTTTGAAATAGAAAGTGTGAGGTAAAGTTCATTTGGAATGAAGTATTTACCATCTATCAAAGATGCAATATCAACTCCATATTTAGATTAATGTCTTGGAGTCATAAAATCTAAAAGGAATTCATGTATAATAATCAGTTTGAAACTTGATCATTCTAACCTAAGGTGTAAAAACCAAAGGAGAGGAATGAGATTTCTTTGAGAAATTTTACATGGATAGCAAAGAAATTTACTAGAATTCTTGTAATCACATGTTCATAATTTGGAATGAAAATTGACAAAATGATGTCCAAACAAGTGTTTCCTCAACGGGAACTCACTTAAGGATGTATTGGATACAACCTAAAGGTTTTGACAGTCAAGAAAATTCTGATAAATTATGAAAGTTGCGAAGATTCATTGGATGGATTGAAGCAGCTTTTGGGAGTTGGAATCTCCGTTTTGATAAGTCATAGACTTTTGGCTTAATCAAGAACGAAGATGAATTTTGTATATACAAGAAGATTAGAGGGAGCATGGTGCTATTCCTTATCTAATATGTGGATGACATATTTGTTGGTAGTGGTGCCCTAGGCACGTTTAATAAACGTTGTAATTGTTATCATTTATTTCATATCAATAAAGAGATGTTTTGATTATTATTATTGTTCATGTTTACTTATATAATCTCCGTCCCTAGTACTTGTTAAGCACTAGTATAAAGGCTAAATGATCATGCGATGATCATGTTAGATTTATGGGTACTTGTTTGGAACAAGGTACTAGGACATGACCCGCTGTATGAGATTTTGTCCTGGTCTATGTCGAACATACATCTCATATTAGTTATGTCATTTGAATCCTTAGACATGAAGTTATTATTGTCTTCCACTTGATGAACATTATGTTTGACATATTCAAACGCTACTTTTAACCGAGTAGTTATAAAGGGTATGATTGGCATAATCGGATTCACGTAGGTAAGAATAATAAGCTAAATGGATTTGTCCCTCCTCGGTAGATGTCAAGCTTGGCCCTCTCGTAGGAATGATGTTGATGAAATGTTCGGCGGCCGACTCAAATGAATTGATTGGATCAATGTCATTTGGATTATCACATATTCGGAATCGAGAAAGTATTGAACAAAACAAGTTGACTCTTTTGACCATGACTTGTGTTCAATGATATCGTGGACAAAAGGATTATGACATATTCTAAGAGGAATGCGAACTTGTATCTAGTTATACTAATTGGGTAGGTATGACGGTTTGCTAGAACCTAATCATATCTTATGGTTTCATGTTTGAACCCATTGCCAACTTAGTATAATCCTAGAGGGTCACAACACAATAGAACGAATCTTTAAAAGGACTACATTGGAATTTTGGAAATTCTGGACATTCTGGGGAAGTGGGCACCGCACATAATGGACTGGGCGGCCGCACAATTATCTCAGTTTTGTACCAGTTTTGCTTCAGATAGTTGTGCGAACGCACAGTGCATTCTGGGCGGCGCCGCACAGTACTGTCGGGTTGCAGATTTCCTAATTTGATTAGAAACGAATTTTGGACGGATTTTGACACAAGTTTCCTATTTGGAATAGGTCATACTTGTGTATAAGAAGACCAAATTCGGCCAGCACTCTAGGCCAATGATTTTGTGAGTCTCAAAGAGTTTGAGAGAGGGTTTATTTTGTTCCAAGACATTCTTGGTTGAAGAACAAATAATACACAAAATAAATTCATATAGTTCTTTTGATTGTGAAAAAGTGTTTCACAATTTGGTCTAGCAACCAAGATCAAGAAGCTCCTTTGACATTCGTTCAAGTGTGGATACCGCTAGAGGGTGAAAATCATCATCTTCAAAGTTCGTGTTCAAGCTTTGTGATCGTGATCAAATCTTCAAACCTCCACCAAAGACCAAGAGAACTTGATAGCCATCAAGGGTTAGTTTATTCCTTTATTCTCATGTTGTATTTGATTTAATCATATGAACGGATCCATGGCTTTGGGTTTCAAAATTTTAAATGCTAAATTCCGCTGCGCATGTTTGATCGAAACCCAACAGTGGTATCAGAGCCCCGTTCATGTTGATTAATTCAATACTTAGATCATGTTATGTGTATATAAATTGTTTATGTGCCTTGCATGATGTGAATATTGGAATATGTGATGTTTATGTGTTATGTGATTTTATGTGGTTTATAGTTTTGCAACTTTAATCGCAGGATTCAATCACAATAAATAAATTATGGTGGATTCAGAATTGTTGGTTATTAATTTTTGATTGGATGGAAGTTTTAATAATCGGGGAAAAACAATTTTGAGACAAAATTTTCGAACTTAAAATTCTGCACATTCTGATTGAACCGGGCGACCGCACGGAAGATACTGGGCGGCCGCACGGTTTTTGGGCGACCGCACATGTTTTTTTTTGGGCGGCCGCACGCCAAGATCAGAATGTCTGATTTTGCTCAAAAATCAGAATTTGGAATTTTCGAGAGGTTCAACAAAACCAGTAACAGAACCAATCCAGACCTGCTGATCTGGAATGGGTTTTGGGTAGTTGGTTTGTGTGTGGATCTTGGGGTTTGATTTCCCTATTTGTTTTAGTCTTGTGATTCTAAGATTGGTTCAAGGTTTGGATGGCTAATCTGCGTTCATCGAGATTGTGTTTCCCAACTTGATCGCAATCAAAGTTTCAAAGATGAAACGAAGTTAGAATTATGAAGAGTTCATAATTGCTAAAATTGAGAAACAAAGTTCTTGATTCAAAGTTGGAGATCCATGTGGAATTGTGAATGCAATTGGCCTACGTTCATCGAGACCATCTATTGCTTAGTTTCGGCCACATGGACTACTTTCTTGGTTTCTTGAATTAGTGCGGGATTGTGGTTGCCTGATGGCTTAGTTCGACCGCACTTCTTGTTGTCTTGATTTGGAGATAATAACCAAAGTTGAAATAGTCTCATCCTCATAATTATAGAGAAACTAATGACACATAAATACCATGCTTAAATTAATGGGGATTAATTTAGTGGCTAAACTTGATGTGTAACATGTTTATATTATGTGCTCATAAATGTGTTATATGCTATATGTGATGAACCTTCAAATAAAGTTTTAAGTCCTTCTTTGCCATGCCATGATTAAGACACTTGTTTATGCATGGGTAATCTTGATGTGGGTTCGCCTTCGCGAGGTGCATTAATCTTATTCATGTATGATCAAGATGAGGTTCATTAATTTAATGTGGGCTTGCCTCCGCAAGGTGCATTAAATTGAATGGTTCCTATGCGTTTAAAATTGTTGGACTTAATTAGGCGTCAAAACAGTTTTGGGCCTAGGCAAAAGATGAGATTAAACATGTTTTTTAAAATTGGATTTCTCAAAGAATCTCATAAAAGGATCTAAGAATCATATGTGATATGATTGACATGATTGTCTACCTAATTAATTTATTTTTGAGCGGTCCGCCTCCGTGGACTCAAAAGTTAAATTAAAGTTGGATCTTAGCCCAATTAAATTATATTATACATTGGATGTATATGAAGGTATATAATTTAGTGGGAGTATTTTGTTTGAAAATACATTATTTATCTCTTTAATGAAAACCGGTACTTATTAAATTTTGGAAATTTTGCATATTTGTAGATAATGACTAATAACACTCAATCAATGTCGTTGCGATCGATCCTTGAGAAGGATAAGCTCGAAGAGATGGTACAAACTTTATGGATGGATCCGTAGCATAAGAATCGTTCTTAGGCAAGAAGATAAGTTGTACATTCTCGATGGGCCTCTCCCCGCTGAACACCGCTACTGCCCCTAGGGTAGAAAGAGACAATTACAAGAAACATCGTAATGATTCTAGAGATGTAAGTTGTCTCATGCTTGCTGCTATGTGTTCAAAACTCCAACAAAGTTTGGAACATTTGGAAGCCTATGAGATAGGCGTGGAGTTGAGAACCATGTTTCAAGAGCAAGCTAGGCAAGAGAAGTACAAGACCATTGTTGCATTCACTACTTGTAAAATGAATGAGGGCAACAAGTGAGTCCTCACTTTCTTAAAATGAAAGGTTATGTAGAGCACCTTGAGAAACTTGGCTATCCAATCCCATTGGAGCTAGCCACGCATCTCATTCTTAATTCATTGCCTAAAAGTTATAATCAGTTTGTAATGAATTATAACATGCATGGAATGGATAAGAACCTCTCTGAGTTGCATGGGATGCTCAAAACTGCAGAGATGAAATTGTGGAGAAAGGTTCTCCCGTGCTCTTGGTTCATGATGGGAAGAAGCCTGGTGCCAAAGGCAAGGGTAAGGCAAAAGTTGTCAAACCCAAGATAAGCAAGGCAAAGGTTGCCAAGGCTTCTGAGGCAAAACCCGATTCACAAAAGGATGCAATCTGTTTCCATTGTCAAGAAATTGGTCATTGGAAACGTAATTGCAAGGCTTTCTTGGAAGAGCAAAAGAAGAAGAAGAGCAGCAAGGCTGCGTCGACTTCAGTATCTATATGATAGATATTCTCCTTTCTACCACTGATTCTTAGGTATTGGATACCGGATGTGGTTCTCACATTTGTCTAAATGTGCAGGGACTAAAATAGGAGACTGCTTAAGAAGGTGAAGTAGATCTACGCGTGGGGAATGGAGCAAGAGTTGCTGCATTAGCCGTAGGGACTTATGAAGTCACTTTACCTTCCGGATTAATTCTAGTTTTGAACAATTGTTATTATGTTCCGGATTTAGCAGAAATATTATTTCAATTTCTTGTTTGGATAATGAAGGTTTTAAGTTTCTATTGAGAATAAGAAATTTTCTATTTATTTAAATGATGTGCTTTATGGTATTGCTAATTCATTTAATGGCCTTTATATCTTGGATGTCAAGATGAAAATAATGACAATGTCTATCATGTAAATAAGAAATCTAAACCTAATGATGTAAATCATACCTATTTATGGCATTGCCGTCTTGGTCATATAAATGAGAAGCGTATCTCAAAACTCCATGGGGACGGACTTTTAGGTTCATGTGACCTCGAGTCATATGATACTTGTGAGTCGTGTCTTCTTGGAAAAATGACTAAGACACCTTTTACCAAGTTGGGTGAAAGGGCAAGCGACTTATTGGGTTGATACATTCCGATGTATGCGGACCATTAAGTAGCAATGCTAGGGGAGGATTTCAATACTTCATAACCTTCACTGATGATTATAGTAGATTTGGGTATGTTTACCTAATGAAACATAAAGTGAAGCATTTGAGATATTTAGAATATTTCAAAATGAAGTAGAAAAACAACTTGGCAAAAGTATAAAGGCACTTCGATCAGATCGAGGTGGTGAATACTTAAGTCAAGAATTTGATGATCATCTAAAGAATCGTGGAATAGTTTCACAATTGACTCCGCCCGGAACACCACAATGGAATGGTGTGTCCGAGAGGAGGAATCGGACTTTGTTAGACATGGTTCGATCAATGATGAGTCAAGTTGATCTTCCAATATCCTTTTGGGGTTACGCCCTAGAAACCGCTGCTTTCACACTAAATCGTGTTCCAACTAAATCGGTTCAAAAGACTCCATATGAGATGTGGAGCGGAAAGAAGCCTTGTCTATCTTTCATGAAGATTTGGGGTTGTGAAGCTTTTGTCAAAAGACTTGTCTCAGACAAACTTGCACACAAATCTGATAAATGTATTTTCGTGGGATATCCTAAGGAAACTAGAGGATACTACTTTTACAACCGTGAGGACAACAAAGTGTTTGTTGCCCGAACTGGTGTTTTTCTAGAGAAAGAGTTTCTCTCCAAAGAAATCAGTGGGAGTAAAATAAATCTTGAAGAAATTCGAGACCCATAAAATAACATTGAACCAATAATGGAACAAGAACAAGAACAACAAGGAGTTGTGGAACCTGTTCAAAATACACAAGCAACTCGCAGATCTAGTAGGTTACGATCCGAGCCCGAGAGATATGGATTTCTCGTAACGGATAGTAATGAGGTAGAAATCATTGAGAATGATGAACCGTCAACCTACCAAGAGGCGATGTCTTCTCCTGATTCGGACAAGTGGCTTGGAGCCATGGAATCCGAATTGCAATCCATGCAAGACAATCAAGTTTGGAATTTGATTGATGCGCCCGAAGGTGTAAAAACCATAGGATGCAAATGGGTCTTCAAGAAGAAGACTGACATGGATGGGAAGGTGTATACTTACAAAGCTAGGCTTGTAGCGAAGGGTTATAGGCAAGTTCATGGTATTGACTATGATGAGACCTTTTCACCCGTAGCAATGATCAAGTCTATAAGAATTTTGCTTGCCATTGCCGCATATAATGACTATGAAATATGGCAGATGGACGTCAAAACCGCTTTCCTGAATGGAAAACTCCAAGAGGATGTGTATATGACACAACCAGAAGGTTTTGAACAAGATTCTAAGGTATGCAATTGCAAAGATCCATCTATGGATTGAAGCAAGCTTCAATGAGTTGGAATCTCCGTTTTGATGAATCGGTCAAAGAGTTTGGTTTCATCAAGAACGAAGATGAGCCTTGTGTATACAAGAAGATTAGTGGGAGCATAGTGCTATTCCTTATTTTATACGTGGATGACATATTGCTCATTGGAAACGACATTCCTACACTTCAGTCTGTGAAGACTTGGTTGGAAAGTGCTTCGCAATGAAAGATATGGGTGAAGCCACATATATACTTGGCATTAAGATCTATAGAGATAGATCAAGGAGGCTACTTGGTTTAAGCCAAAGTACATACATTGACAAGGTCATTAGAAGATTCCGTATGGAAAATTCTAAGAGAGGCACCTTGCCCGTGTTACATGGAGTTTCTCTAAGCAAGACTCAATGTCCTAAGACAAAAAATGAGCGTGAGAAAATGAATGATGTTCCATATGCTTCGGCAATTGGGTCCATCATGTATGACCATGATTTGTACTAGGCCGGATGTGTCTTATGCTTTGAGCATGACAAGTAGATACCAATCCGACCCTGGTGAAAATCACTGGATAGCTGTAAAAGCGATTCTTAAGTACTTGAGAAGAACTAAAAACTCGTTTTTGGTCTATGGAGGAATGGAATATGATCTCGTTGTAAATGCTTACACGGATGCAAGCTTCCAAACCGACAAAGATGATAGCCGATCGCAATCGGGATTTGTGTTTATGTTAAATGGTGAAGCTGCAAGCTGGAAGAGTTCCAAGCAAAGTACAACCGCTGATTCTACAACAGAAGCTGAGTATATTGCTGCATCGGATGCTGCAAAGGAAGCTGTTTGGATTAAGAAGTTCATACTGAACTTGAAGTGGTTCCTAGTATTGCTAATCCATAGACCTTTATTACGAAAATAATGGTGCTATTGCTCAAGCAAAGGAACCAAGAGCACATCAAAAATCCAAACACATACTTAGGCGTTTTCATATCATTCGAGAGATCGTTGATAGGGGAGACGTAAATATATGCAGAGTACCCTACTGATGATAATGTTGCGGACCCGCTGACAAAGGGACTTCCACAAGCTAAACATGATGGTCATGTTAGGTCCATGGGTATTAGATACATGGGAGATTGGGCCTAGGGCAAGTGGGAGATTGTTGGTAGTGGTGCCCTAGGCACGTTTAATAAACGTTGTAATTGTTATCATTTATTTCATATCAATAAGAGATGTTTTGATTATTATTATTGTTCATGTTTACTTATAATAATCTCCGTCCCTAGTACTTGTTAAGCACTAGTATAAAGGCTAAATGATCATGCGATGATCATGTTAGATTTATGGGTACTTGTTTGGAACAAGGTACTGGACATGACCCGCTGTATGAGATTTATGTCATGGTCTATGTCGAACATACATCTCATATTAGTTATGTCATTTGAATCCTTATACATGAAGTTATTATAGTCTTCCACTTGATGAACATTATGTTTGACATATTCAAACGCTACTTTTTTAACCGAGTAGTTATAAAGGGTATGATTGGCATAATCGGATTCACGTAGGGAAGAATAATAAGCTAAATGAATTTGTCCCTCCTCGGAGAGATGTCAAGCTTGGGCCTCTCGTAGGAATGATGTTGATGAAATGTTCGGCCGGACTCAAATGAATTGATTGGATCAATGTCATTTGGATTATCAACATATTCGGATCGAGAAGTATTGAACAAAACAAGTTGACTCTTTGACCATGACTTGTGTTCAATGATATCGTGGACAAAAGGATTATGACATATTCTAAGAGGAATGCGAACTTGTATCTAGTTATACTAATTGGGTAGGTATAACGGTTTTCTAGAACCTAATCATATCTTATGGTTTCATGTTTGAACCCATTGCCAACTTAGTATAATCCTAGAGGGTCACACACAATAGAACGAATCTTTAAAAGGACTACATTGGAATTTTGGAAATTCTGGACATTCTGGGGAAGTGGGCGACCGCACATAATGGACTGGGCGGCCGCACAATTATCTCAGTTTTGTACCAGTTTTGCTTCAGATAGTTGTGCGACCGCACAGTGCATTCTGGACGGCCGCACAGTACTGTCGGGTGGCAGATTCCTAATTTGATTATGGAAACGAATTTTGGACGGATTTTAACACAAGTTTCCTATTTGGAATAGGTCATACTTGTGTGTAAAAGACCAAATTCGGCCAGCACTCTAGGCCAATGATTTTGTGAGTCTCAAAGAGTTTGAGAGAGGGTTTATTTTGTTCCAAGACATTCTTGGTTGAAGAACAAAATAATACACAAAATAAATTCCATATAGTTCTTTTGATTGTGAAAAAGTGTTTCACAATTTGGTCTAGCAACCAAGATCAAAGAAGCTCGTTTGATATTCGTTCGAAGTGTGGATACCGCTAGAGGGTGAAAATCATCATCTTCAAAGTTCGTGTTCAAGCTTTGTGATCGTGATCAAGTCTTCAAACCTCCACCATAGACCAAGAGAACTTGATAGCCATCAAGGGTTAGTTTATTCCTTTATTCTCATGTTGTATTTGATTTAATCATATGAACGGATCTATGGCTTTGGGTTTCAAAATTTTAAATGCTAAATTCCGCTGCGCATGTTTGATCGAAACCCAACAATATTACTCATTGGAAACGACATTCCTACACTTTAATCTGTAAAGATTTGGTTAAGAAAGTGTTTCGCAATGAAGAATATGGATGAAGCTGCATATATCCTTGGCATTAAGATCTATAGAGATAGATCAAGGAAGCAAATTGGTTTAAAGCCAAAGTACATACATTGACAAGGTCATTAGAAGGTTCCGCATGGAAATTCTAGGAGAGGACAGTTGCCAATGTTACATGGATGGTTTCTATGCAAAGAATCAAATGTTCTAAGACAAATGATGAGCATGAGAAAATGAATGAGATGCCATTTTCTTCGGCAATTGGATCCATGATGCCATGATAAGTACTAAGCCGGATATATCTAATGCTTGGAGCATGATGAGTAGATATCAATCCGACACCGGTGAGATTCACTGGATGGCTATGTGAAACAATTCTTAAAGTACTTTAGAAGCACTAAAGATTTTTTTTGATCTATGGAGGGATGGAAGATGATCTCGTCGTATATGGGTACACGGATGCATGCTTCCAAACTGACAAAGATAATAGAAAAATCGCAATCGAATTTTATAACAAATGGTGAAGCTGTAAGTTGGAATGGTTCCAAGCAGAGTACAGTCACTAACTCTACATACTAAAATCTAAGTATATTGATGCATTGGATGCTGCAAAGGAAGTTGTTTGGATTAAGAAGTTCATTTGTGAATTTAAGATGGTTCCTAGTATTGCTAATCCAATAGACCATATTAGTAATAATAGTGGTGCTATTGATCAAGCAAAGGAACCAAGGGCACATCCTAAATCCAAACATATACTTAGGCGTTTACTTATCATTCGAGAAATCGTTGATAAGAGAGACGTACATATATGCAAAGTACCTACTAATGATAACGTTACGAACACACTAAACAATGGAACTTCCATAAAGCTAAACATGATGGTCATGTTAGGTCCATGGGTATTGGATACCTAGGAAGTTGGGCCTAGGGCAAGTGGGAGATTGTTGGTGTGGTGCCCTAGGCACGTTTATTAAACGTTGTATAAGTTATCATTTTATTCATAATAATAAAGATATAAGATTATTATTATGGCTCGTGTTTGCTTATAATAATCTCCGTCCCTAGAGCTTGTTAAGCACTAGTATAAAGGCTAAATGATCATTGGATGATCATGTTAGATTTATAGGTACTTGTTTGGAACAGGTACTGGACATGACCCGCGGTATGAGATTTATGTCATGGTCGATGTCATATATAAATCTCATATTAGTTATGTCATTTGAATCCTTAGACATGAAGTTATTATAGTCTTCCACTTGATGAACATTATGTTTTGACATATTCAAACGCTACCTTAACACGGTAGTTTATAAAGGGTATGATTGTCATAATCGGATTCACGTAGGGAAGAATAATAAGCCAAATGGATTTGTCCCTCTTCGGAGAGATGTCAAGCTTGGGCCCCTCGAAGGAATGATGTTGATGAAATGTTTGGCCAAACTCAAATGGATTGATTGGATCAATGTCATTTGGATTATCAACATATTCGGAATCGAGAAAGTATTGAACAATACAAGTTGACTTATTGACCATGACTTGTGTTCAATGACATCGTGCACAAAGGGATTATGACATGTTCTAAAAAGGAATGCGAACTTGTATCTAGTTATACTATTTGGGTAGGTATGACGGTTTGCTAGAACCTAATCATATCTTATGGTTTCATGTTTGAAACCATTGACAACTTAGTATAATCCTAGAGCGTCACACACAATAGAACGAATCCTAAATAAGGACTATATTGGAAATTTAGAAAAATTGGATTTTTTTGGGCCTTTGGGCGACCGCCCAAATGGGCTGGGCGACCGCACAAGAACTTGGGCGGCTGCACACCTCAGTTTGGGCGGCCGCACAGTGCTGTCGGGGGCAGATTCCTAATTTGACTCGGAATTGAATTTTGGACGGGTTTTAACACAAGTTTCCTATTTGGAATAGGTCTTACTTGTGTATAAACATCAGAATTCGCCATAACTCAGAACTAATGTTTGTTCAAGCCTCAAAAGAGTTGAGAGGGTTTTATTTTGTTCTAAGAGATCCTAGATTGAAGAACAAAATTATACACAAATAAAATTCCATGTAGTTTTCCATTGGTTTTGTGGGTTGAAAATGTTTCCTATGCACCGGGCGTAGGATAGGGGTATTCACCAGGTATTCCTTGAGGTTATTGAATGCAATTTCACACCTTGAGCTCCAGCCTCTATATGTGCATTTCTCCATTTCTCTTAGTGTTGGCTCTCCTACTGTTGTAACATGACTGAGGTATTAGAGTAGTCTTATGAGTCCTGCTCTTTTGGTTTCATCACGGGGGGTTGCATCTACATAATGGCTTTAATTTTTCTTGGGTCGGCTTCCATTCCGTGCTCGGTGACCATGTAACCTAGCACTTTCTCTCGACTGACCCCAAACATACACTTGGCAGGGTTCAGACGCATGGCGTGTTCCCTTAATCTGTTGAAGAATTTCCTAAGATTTGTTAGGTTCTGACCATCGGAGTCTTTCGAATGCATGATCATGTCATCCACGTATACCTCAATATCTTTATGGATCATGTCGTGGAACAGGGCGGTAACTACCCATTGGTAAGTAGCCCCAGCGTTCTTTAGTCTGAACGGCATGACAGTATAGTAGAAAGTACCCCAGGGAGTAATGAAGGCTGTCTTCTCTTGGTCTTCTTCGGCCATCTTAATCTGGTTATATCCGGCAATCCATCTACGAACTAATTGTCCTCGTAATTGGCTATAGCATCCACCAACATGTCAATATTGGGTAGGGGATGTCGTCTTTAGGAGTGGCCTTGTTGAGATCCCGGATGTCGACGCACACTCGGACTTTACCATTTGAATTCTTAACAGTCAGGATGTTGGACAACCAAGTTGGGTATTCGATCACCCTAATGAAACCCACACAGAGCAGCTTCTCAATTTCCTCCTTTATTTTCAAGGACCATTCTGGCTTAATACGACATAGATTTTGCTTGACTGGCTTGGCGTCTGGTGCTATCAGGATTCTGTGCTCCACAATCGAGTTGCCAAGCCCTGGCATGTCTTTGTAAGACCATGCGAACACATCTACGTACTCCTTCAGTAGTTCAATCAATGCTTCCCTTTCGGCTCCGCTGAAGAAGCTTCCAATCTGTGTTTCCTTCGGCTCGGCATCGGTTCCCAAATTCACACACGTTAGCACCTCATCGGCAGCTTGGGCTCGAGTTTCCTTTTGATTAATAACGTGTTCTGAAATCTCCTTTATGTATTCAACATTTATTGTGTCTATTTCTGCCTCTTCTAGTGAATCATTATTAACTAAGTGCATCATTAGGTTGATTATTAGTTAAAAGAGTGGCTATGGAGGGATACTCAGAAAGGTCGAGAGATTCATTCATAGTGAAAGGGAATATAGCGTTTGCGACAAGGTCATAGTCTTCATACGTGAGGTCGTTAGACTTAGAGGAAGACTCAAACTCAAAAGTCAAAATGCTACACTCAAGGGAAGAGGATTTTGGAGAAGTGATAGGAGATTTTGTGGGAGGAGCGGCGGGAGAAGGAGTAAGCCCCAGTATCCCAATCATGAATTCCAAAGTGGCTATGGGAGCTCCGAGTGTGCACCAGTTCTTTAGCTCGTCCTCCATGGGTACCACTAATGTCCTTGGGTCAACATCATTCTCTGATTCATCCCCGATAGCGGCTACCATGTCGTCATCTAGCCCCAGAGCTCCCAGGTGTTGAAGCAGATATTGGCCGTCCCACGTCTCAGTCAAACTCGGAGTCTCTGTCTGTTCCACCGCTAGCTTGTTGAGGGACACAGATTCGAGTTGATCTGCCAAGTCATTTGCGACCTTAGTGGTATACTCGTATCGAGTAGTCGTTATTCTGCCCGTAGCTTTGTCCTGTTCCATGTAAGTTAGTATTAGATTGGACCGGTCGAATTCCACATCCCTGAAGATCTCGAACCCTTTCTGTAACTTGCCGGTGTGATCAAACCATGGTTCTGCAAATTCGAAGCATGAAAACTCCTCACCTTCTTTAACAAAGTAACTGTTAAGGGAAAGGCGGTATGGCCGCATTTCAGGCTTTTGGTAGGGAAGCCCCACTTTCTTGAGGAATTCTATCCTTTTATGTTCTGCTCTGTCTTCGGGAGTGAGGGTGTATCCAAGGCCAAACAATCCTCGGTGGTCGACCTCATTAACCAAATTTGTGGGACCTTGTAAGTTTTTATTTAGCCCCAGCCCCAGCCCCAGTAAGAAGCCCATATTTCGTAGTATTTTGACAACGGGTGTCTCCCTGTCTGATGTCTTGGTGAGGTCGATTGCGCAGATCTATGCTTGAGCAACTATTTTGAAGCCATTGAAGAGTCTTCTCTCTTCTCCGTGTTGTATCTGTAACACAGGAATGCCCTTGGTGTCCGTCCCTTGGGCGGTTACTAGGTCACTGTATACAACGGTCACTTCATTTCCTAACATGAATTTCACATATTGATGCAAAGAAGAGGGAACTGCTCCCGACTGGTGTAGCCATGGCCATCCTAGGAGGAGAGAGAAGGTAGCAGGAATGTCTATGACTTGTAATTCAATAGGTAGGATCTTAGTTCTGACCGAGATGGGCAGAGTGATAATGCCTATAACAGCACAACAGGTGGAGTCGTAATCCTTGATGGTATGCTTAGATGGCCTCAAGTCAGTGGCACGAACCCCAACAACGTCCATCATTCTTGAAGGCAGGATATTGATAGCATAACCATTATCAATAAATACACGGGGAATTTTCGTGCCGTCCACCTTGACAGTGATATATAACGGCTCGTTGTGGTCAACCCCAAACACAGTTTGTCTAGCTCTAAAAAAGTGTGAATACGTGTGTTTAAAATTGAGATATTCATAGCAACATTAAAATATGAGAGTCACCATGCCGTTTTAATTAGCCAAAACATTGAGAAAAAGCATGTTAATGGGTTCGGGGGTCAAATTACGACAAGAGAAGAATATTGAATGTTAATGGGTTTGGGGGTCTTTCTATCATGATTCGGTGTTTGTAGTGTGCGATGTGTTTGAGACCGGATCCGAAGATTGCCTACGTTCCTCTCAATTTGAGAAGCTCAGGTCAGCGTAGTTCGAGAAGAATTTAGAATAGGTAGAAGAATTGGGATCATGCATAATGATTGGGGAATTTACCTAAAGATTAGGGTTTAGAAGTAGTTCCTAGATCGTGTTCGGGTTGATGAATCCTAGATCATCATTGGCTATGAAATAACATGTAAACATGAAGACCGCAACCCTAAATATGGCATAAATATGGTTTTAATCTATGAACATGAAGAAAATGCACAGAACATATTATGAACATATGAATAATATGATGAACATATCAATAAATATGCTAAGAACATGAATATTATGGATCTAAACTAAGAACATGGCAAGAACATGAAGAAAAAGATAGAAAACTTACCTATGTTGGCAAGAAATAAACCTTGATCTTCTTGGGATTCTTGGAGATGTTCTTAGATGCTTGAAATGCTTAATTAGAGAGAAAAATCGTCACTTAGAGAGCCTAAGATTGATCAAAATTTGGACCTCTAACCAAGAGGTGAGGAGGGCTTTTTATAGTGAACTGATGGAGGGATCAGAAGGCTGAGATTGGCTGAGGCGAGGATGGCCGCCTGGCCATGGTCGGATGTGTCCGCGTGGCCAAGGTCGAATGTGGCCGCGTGGCCATCATTCCTGGCTGACGTGATTTTCAAGCTAGGGTTTTATTTGGTTTATGGAAACCCTAGTTTGGCCATTTTTAAGATGTTCTAGAATAATGAGATATATTTTGGGAATCCGGGACAAGTCTTTGCAA
The DNA here is from genome assembly GCA_026119855.1 of Campanula takesimana. Classification (NCBI taxonomy): domain Eukaryota; kingdom Viridiplantae; phylum Streptophyta; class Magnoliopsida; order Asterales; family Campanulaceae; genus Campanula; species Campanula takesimana. The sequence continues at coordinate 16,446 of JAOWBW010000626.1, forward strand.
GGTTTCTAATTCCTATAAAGTCCTTGTATATTTGGGAAATCCCTAATAAACTCATTTTTAGATCGGGTACTAATAGTAGCCCCTTGGCGACGCTTCTTGCAAGGCAATGGGGGGTCGATGATTAAAGAAGGATCCGTTCTGAAACATGATTTTCAAAACAGATGAAGGGTGATGGGACGGATGAACCTTGGCAGGCGACCTACGTATCCGCAGAGGAATCAAGCTGGACGTAGTTCAAATCCACTGGGGGAATTGCGAGCAATTGTCCTCTGATGGAGAGTTACGCCTTTTGCTGGTGATAACTTCAAGTTGCTGGGTAAAAGTTCGCTGGGGATGAGCAATGACCAAGTCGGTCGAGTGTCTGAACCTTTTCAGGCTTCCTACGTATCCTCGGGGAATCAAGCCGGTCGTAGTTCGGAGGGGATAGGAAATGACCAAGGCGGTCGGGGGCTGAACCTTTTCAGGCTTCCTCCGTGTATCCTCGGAGGAATCAAGCCAGTCGTAGTTCGGAGGGGATAGGAAATGACCAAGGCGGTCGGGTGGCTGAACCTTTTTAGGCTTCCTACGTATCCTCGGAGGAATCAAGCCAGTCATAGTTCGGAGATACTGGGGAAAGAAGGAAGAAAGAAATTAGACATCAGACTCCTGCTGGGGATAACAATCCTACGGACACTATCCTGTATGAAGACCGAACATTCGTAACGGAAACGAAACATCAGGCTCCTGCTAGGGATAACAATCCTACGGACACCATCCTGTATGAAGAATGAACATTCGTAAGGGAAACGAGACATCAGGCTCCTGTTGGGGATAACAATCCTACGGACACTATCCTGTATGAAGACTGAACATTCGTAAGGGAAATGAGACATCAGGCTCCTGTTGGGGATAACAATCCTACGGACACTATCCTGTATGAAGACTGAACATTCGTCAAGCAATAAAGTCGTTGTTCGGACTCTACTGGGGAAAGGAAGTAAGGACAACAATGGTGTGAGACATATAGACGGCAGGATCTAAATAATCCTAAGATGGTAAAATGGTAATAGCCAGAGCTTACGAGATGCAGAAACAAACAAGCTTCTCTCAACCGCGATAGATCTAGAATCATACATGATATAGAGGTAGACGGGCCTCTATTAATCATGATGATAAATGCTGAAACTTACGCAATGTAGAAACAAACGAGCTTCTCTCAACTGCGACAGATCTAGAAATAGAGGTAGACGGGCCTCTGTTAATCATGATGATCAATGATGGACCTTACGCAATGTAGAAACAAACGAGCTTCTCTCAACCGCGACAGATCTAGAACACACATGATATAGAGGTAGACGGGCCTCTGCGAATCATGATATTCCTAAGCAAGTGTTTGGGGCGTATGCAATATAGAAACATCATTTCTGTGAATTGCGGCGAAGATTCCGGAGAGATAGAAATTTTAAGGGGCTTTCCGGACCCAAAAGAATAATTTAGAGAAATATTTTGAGGCTTTCCGAGCCAAAGGATATATTAATTAACAGACTCTCGGGGAATCACAAGGATGATGAACTCTCGGGGAGTCACAAAGGTAGAGGACTCTCGGGGAGTCATAAAGGATAAGCAAACTCTCGGGGATTTACAAAGGTAAAGGACTATCGGGGAGTTACAAAGGTGATGGACTCTCGGGGAGTCACAAAAGCGATGAACTCTTAGGGAGTTAAAAAAGATGATGGACTCTTAAGGAGTTATAAAGGGCGATGGACTCTCAGGGAGTCGCTAAGATGACAGACTCTCGGGGAGTCGCAAAGGTAAAGGACTCTTTGGGGAGTAAAGGATGACCACAGAAAGCGTAGTGTTTGGGATCCACTTACCCTAAATTAGGAGGGAATGCATAATATGAGGCTACGAGCCATTGAGACCAAGGCATTAGGTAAGGGACATTTTGCTTGGTTTCTTAGGGATAGGACCTAAGGCTTTTTAAGGAAAGGGAATAAGGAAGATGGTGATCACCTAGTTTTGAGATAGGGATGCCAAAGATGTTATGGTTGCTTAGGCTTGAGATTATGTCTTGGAGATAATGTGGGTTTCCTAGGCTTATGGGCTAGAGATTGGAGTTCATTAAGCATGAGGAGAGTATTGTATCCTAGGCTTAGTGCTAGGGCTTAGAGAGGTTGAGGTTTGGGAATTTCCTAGATGCTAGGGTTTCGAACAAGGGTTTGGAAAGAGTATTGTATTCTAAGCATGAGGCCATGGTTTAGAGAAATTGGGGCTAAGGACCAAGACTTTCCTAGGTTTGGGACTAGGGTTTAGAAATATCCTAGGTGTTTGCGCGCGAGGATTTTACTTCGATGGAACGCTTTCGACCTTTGATTCACCTTCTTGTTGATTTGAGAGTCGCCACCATGTTATTGTCGGAACACGGACCGAGATGTCTAGATTCAGGGGTTAAGTTATGAATTGGGAAGGTTAAGGATTACCCAATTTACCCAATTTACCCAATCTAGGATTGGTCTTGCTAAGAAATCATCATCATCGTTTCAAAATCATGCATTCGTGTACCAAAAGATAAAAACAAACAAATAAATAATGACTTATTTATTTGGGATGTTGGATCATGTACTTCGAGACCATCTCCATGGGTTGGAGAGGCTCTAGGATGATCCTTTAATGGAATCACACTACTTCAAACACAAAGAAGGAGATGAGAAGATAGAAAAGCAAAGATTTACCTAAGCGTTTTCTTCAAGAATCCTATGGATGGCCTTGACTAAAGGCCTTGATCCTCCAAATTTCGTGGGTATCAGAGAGGGGCTGATTAGAAGAACTTCTTTGGTCAGATTTTTAGTGGTTGTTTGGTCAATATAGAGTCTACCCTTTTTCTGGTTCAAGAACCTTATATTTATAAGAGATTTTGACCTAGGGTTTTGGCCAAGAAGGTAAGTTGAGGTGGGAATCAATGAGTTGATCTCCACAGAGATATTTTTGGACTCTAGGATCGGCCATTAGGTTTTCCCAGATTGCATGAGTGTTTGCCAAGAAAAGGGGTTAAGATCAACAAGGAAACTGACCAAAAACCCGACTGTCGAGGGGGATACCACGTATGAGACATCAATGTCTCGTACGAGGCATCTAAGTGCTGGAATCACTTATTTGCCCTCTGCGATAGTTTTAATGTTCAGTTTGGCCCCTAACTAACGGAGTCAGTCAAAAACTTAACGAAACATGTCCAACTTAACGAGTTTTGACCTAAATCAAAGGCGAGACACAGAAGTAGTGTGATTATAAATGAATGTCCAAAATGGGGTGTCTACAGAGCCCCTCGGTGATGATACTTATGGATGAAGTACCATCGTCGATAGAAAAGACACCATTTTGAACTAGGGGTATGGTCGTGCTAAAAAGCTGCCTACGTATTCCTTGGAAAAAAATCAGACCAAAAGTAGTTCGACTCCAAAAATACGCAAAAACTGAGGTTTAACGTATTTTGAAAATCATTTTTGAAAGAAAAACTTGCGATAAGTAAAGCTTAGAGTTTAGAGAGTACCCATACTTAGGAATCAATAGCCTTGACCCAATTCTGAATATACTCCCTTTTTGCCGATGAAGAACCATCTCCAGTTGCAATCCATACTGAGGAAATCAATCTCTTTGACTCCAATTCTGAACATGCCCTGTTGTTGATGATGAACCGCCTTCGATTTTGGAGACGCTAGTTGCCTGGACCTTGCTTCTCCTTCCCAACGAGTTTGTCCCTTACGTTGGAAAATGTGAATCCTATGTTATTAACGTACGTCTTGATAACAATTATCGGACTCTGGGTTTGGAGACGCCAATTACACGGACCTCGCTTCTCCTTTCAACGCGACTGCCTTTCCGTTGAAAATGTGAATCCTATGCCATTAACTTACATCTTGATGATAATTATGGGACTCTAAATGGTGGGATCCTGTGTTTTTAACTTACGTCTTGACAACAGTCGTGAGATAACTGGATGTGGAGACGCCAATTACTCGGACCTTGCTTCTCCTTCTGACGCGACTGCCTTTCCGTCAGAAAAGTGAATCCTATGCCATTAACTTACGTCTTGATGACAATTATGGGACTCCAAATGGTGGGATCCTGTGTTGTTAACTTACGTCTTGACAACAGTCGTGGATACCCGGTTGTAAATCTTGTGCCATTAGCTTAAACCTTAATGATAGTCATGGGATAACTGATTGCAAATCCTATGCCATTAGCTTACACCTTGATGACAGTCATGGGATTCAGAGTTTGCTGATGCAGATTCTTGTTGCTCACCCATGATCTTGGATGCGCGGTGAGGATAAATTCGTATTGAGAAACAACTTTGCTTGTTCCAATTCTGAAAATATCCATTTGTTGACGACTCAATGTTCCATCTTGAACCGGGTTCAGATTCGACCTCTTGGTCTAAAGCAGGGCTTTTCTGACCTCTCTGTTAAAAGCAGGGCTTTTCTAGAATTTCTCAAGAAAACATGGTTTTCTGAGACTTTTCTGGAGATCTCTCGTACGAGGGAATGATGTCTCGTATGAGAGTTTTCTGTTTTTGCGTAGAACAGAGCATTTCAGGCGCTGGAAGTGATTTTCAAATCACTTTTCCTATTCCTTTCTCGGAGGTACAATACTCATCTTCTTCTGTATTCCTCCTTTATTTCAGCCCCAGTTTATTTTGATAGCATTCCTCATTTGAGCTATTGTGTATTGACCTCTTTTATGTTTCTCCCATTTTGCAGGTTTGGGGATACGCCATGTTTGGTCTCTTTACTTTCAATCTTTGAAACAATACTTTTATGTTCCCCGATACTCTGAGGTGGCACCGGGATAACAGGGATACCCGTGATGAGCAGGCCGAGGGGGCTGATATGACGGTGGAGCGCCTGAGGCTATAGTTTGATAGGTGGGAGGCCGTCCCAGAGTCCGCTGTTGCCTTCTTCCCATGGCGGAGCTTGGGCATTGACCATGTTTATGGGTTTGCCGGTGTGAGGCTGTTGATGATTGGCCTTGGCGGTGGATGCTTCTATTTAGGAGAGAGAGTCTCTCGCCAGTAGGGTGGTGGTAGACTCGACATCATCGTCCCTCTGGATCCGCCGGCCCATATGCTTAATTCTTATGCCATTGCGGAGGACGAGAGAGGGGACCTCATTATTGGTTAGGATGCCTTTTATCTTATGTCCTTAGAGGCTGATTACCAGGACTTCCTTGCTCGTCTCATGCCCCGACTGATTATAGAGGGTAATCAGGCTCAGGCCCAGGGAGTTGTCCACGTCCCTTTTCTTCCACAGCTTGGACCAACTTCTATTACCTGGCTGAGGGAGTAGAGAGTACCGAGGATCTTCCCGTGCAGTATGATATGCCGGAGGAACTTGTACCTCTTGCCGACGCGACCATGGTATGATTTTTATGACCCTCCTTCTGTCATTTCCATCATTTTACCAATTCATATCTCTGCTTATCATTTATCTGAGGATTTTGATACCTTCATTTATTTCTTCTCAACAGGTTCCCATTGCTGAGTATAGAGAGGCCGTGGGACGGCTTGCCCAGTTCATGGCCTAGGCCAAGAGGATGAAGAGAGAGACATCAGGGCTGCTCGGACGGTTGGCTCAGCAGACAGCGGAGCTAGCTTCTTGTGGGAAGAGGCCTCGGACTAACGGATGATAGTGCGGCGCTGGCTACACGTCTTAGATGGGATTTCCCCCATTCCCCCCCTTTTTTTGTTGATGATGTACTTATTGCCTTGGCGTAGGCGAAGACAATCTTTCTTTTCTTCGGTTTTTACCTATGCAACAATTATTTCCTAACTCTAGCACACAATACATTAGTTAATTTTAGTTTTATTTCTGACTGCGTAAATGTATTGACTCACATCCGGTTGGTCAACCAAGGGATAATTTTACGAGGTGGATTCGCGTTGGGCCATTTGTATATGGTGAATGAACTGTTTTGGATGGATTTCAGGCGTGATTGAGACATGTTTTGACTTGTCGAGCAACCTGAAATCTGAGCAGAGTCTCTGTTGTTCTGACTTTGGAGATGCCTCGTACGCGACATCGATGTCTCGTACGAGCCATCCTTTCAATCTGCGGCTGTTTCTCCTTTTTTCTTGAAGATTTGGTGTCCAAACTTATATATAAACACCTCTAGTCCGTCCTAGAATACCATACAGCCTTGAATCAGTTCTGGGAACCTTTCTTTTGGAGTAGAATTCTCAACCGTTTGCTCTCAATGGCCCCAAGCAAGCCAGTCCCTTCATCAATAATCATTGACGAGTTCTCCTTGGACATTGAGTTAGTGGAAGGCTACAAGAATGATTTAGCAACGTCCTTTCGCTCGTTTAATAAACCTCACCAAGAGAGATTCGTGGAGATGTTCGGTTTCAAGATTCTTTTCACCTTAAAGAACCTAAAGCCGGAATGGGACCTCATAAAGGGAGTTGCACGCTTCTGGGATCCATCAACTCACCTCTTCAACTTTTCACTTAATGAGATGGTCCCTACTGTGGAGGAGATGGCGGCTATCTTGGATATGCCTTTGACTGGGGTGATTGCGGTTCCTAATTACGATAAGGTACCAGCGGAGTCTCTTAGGGACTTATTGAGCATTGGCCTTCCTGAGGCTCAGAGTTATGTTCATAACCTCTATATTGATCTCCACGCTTTGGATTCCTAGTGTTGCCTTTTGGCATTGTGCTTATTTTGGAGCGTGCTTTTCATGAGCAAGTGTGGCATGGCGAACACGGAGCTCGTCGACATCGTTTTGCAAGCTAGAGGATGGGCCTTCAACATAATCCCTCTTATCTTGGGGGAGACCCTTCATGGTCTTGATGAGTTACACCGAACCGGCTCTATGACTCGGGGAAGTCCATTGTTGTTGACTATTTGGCTCAGAGAACATTTTAAACTGTTGGACTCTCTGATCGAGTATTCTCCTTATACTTTCCATAGGCGGAGAATGTTAGTGCAGGGTCTCAGCATTGAGGAGTGGGCTCATCTTTTTGCTAAAGCGGAGACCAATGATATTGTAACGCCCGTCCTAATTCTTGTTAAATTCTTGACTTGCATATTTATATGATATTTTATTTGAGTTAATCATTTAACTGCTTTAGAAAGTTAAGGTGGTTAAATGTCAAAGTTGAAAGTTTAGGGGCCTTTTTGTCAAAGTTAGAACTTGAGGGGCCTAGTTGCAATTCTTGGAAAGTTCCAAGTATATCATGTTTGTTTGCCTGAGAAAGGCATTTCATTCTCAAATCTTCTCGTACTCTCTCTGGGTGAAAAGCTAAGTTTAGTATTTACCATATTCTCGACTCCTCGAGCTTAATTATCCCTCTGTTCGTGATTCTGATCCCGGATAAATATTCGTGGCACTGAATAGAGTGCTTCCTGCCGATCAGAAATTTATTTGGGTACCCTTGATTTCGGACTAGGTAAGTTATTAGCTCCCCCTTGCTTGTAATAACATGCCTATATGTTATTCTTGATACTTGTGCTTGTTAAATTCGTGATTTGGTTGAATTTTGTGATACTTGTAAATTTGGGACGAAGGGAGTATTAAAAGACTCTGTAGAAAGAATGAATTAGACTTGGGAAATATGTTCTGAGCATGTTAAATGTGTTTCTTGAAGTGTTAGTATACCCAGAGGAGTATATTCACATGTTAGTAAATTGTCCTAAATTTGGGACGGTAAAATATTAACTTGATTTAAATATTATTAGAAAAATTGTACTATTATTTGTGATACGGGAAAATGAATGGAAGTATCCCTAAATTATTATATTAGTATATTAGAAAATTATACTTATACTTTTGGGACGGTGAAATACTTAAATGGAATAAAGGAAAATTATTCTATTATTTGTGGGAGGGTAAAAAGAATGTAATATACTTGAAAGTAATGTTCTGAACTTGTTTGGATGTCGTGGGTATTGCCTAAGGGTTAGTAAAAGTTACTCCTACGATTGGGACGGAGAATTCTAAGCCTGGGAAAGAAATTGAGTGTTGCTGAAAATTGTACCAGGCACCCGCCTGGTGGTCCCGTGAGCGCCCGCCCTTTTCAACAGAAGTTTTGGGTTTCAAAAGTGCTCTAACGAGCGGCCTCCCGGTCCATGGTAGGCACCCGCCCGGTCCCCTGTTTCAACAAAAGTGTTTTAAATCTAAAATGAAAGTTTATCCCTCCTAAGGCATATAGCCTTAAGATAAGATGTCCTAGCAAGTGTTGTGACACCTTAGGGGCATCAGAAGTGAGTCTTGAACATGATTACTCATTAAATTAAAATGAGAACTTGAGTATAAAAGGAAGAACTCTTTTTTATGTCTTGAAAGTGCTATGAACAAGCACTTATGTGTTATGCTTGTTTTGGAGCAATGTTTGTGCACCTTGAGAGCAATAAATTAGCGTCTTGAGCTTGAATATCCTATGTAGGGGATTATGAACTTGTAGGTATGAGTTGTATAGCTCATTTACTTCATTTGAACTCAAAGTATTCTTGGTCTAGGTTTAGGGTACTACCCTAGATGGCCTAGATGAGTGTTGTAGAACACTCTAGTACTGAAAAATAGTCCCTTTGTGAACAAATGAAATGTGGACTTGAATCATAATTAAATGATAATTTGAGTATAAGAGTAGTAACTCTCTTTTATGTGTCTTGAAGTTAATGTTTGTGTACCTTGGGGGCACCAACTAATGTCTTGAGCTTGAAGGTCCTAAAAAAAAAGGATTGGAAAATAATTCGTGAAAGATGTATAATTCATCTTCCTAGCTTGAACTTGAAGTATAAGATAATTAACTCTTTTACATGTTTAACCATCCAAAGACATAGATTGAGAACTTGGATATAAGATGATAAAATCTTGTATATGTGTTGAATGTCTTGAATGTCTTGAATGTCTTAAGTTGAGGCAGTAACTTGAAGTATAAGACAAAAAAATCTTGTACATGACTTGAACATCCAAATAATTGGATTAAGACTTGAATATAAGATTATAAATTCTTGTACGTGCCTTGACACCAATATATGTGTATGGTAATAAACTTGAACGATTCTTGATGTGTATATGCAAATCTTGCATATATTTACTTGATAGAATGTTACTTCTTGATTACTTGATACATGGTATGAATAATCGAAAGAGTTGGCATATGGGATTAGATAGAGAATAATTAACTCTACTACACATTTGAATTTGATACGTGTATATTGGAAGTGCTATGAATAAGCACTAAAGTGCTTGTGATTGGTTTTAATCGTGTATATACTCAATGAAGTATATAAAGAATAAAGAAGATATCTTATCTTGAAATGGGTTCCTAGAGAAAATAGGGACTAGTGTAAAATGAAGATAATTCATATAATCGTGAATACTACGATTTAAGTTAATAAGAATAACTACAGAACACAATATGTGTTAGAAAATGTATTCGATTACTAACAATACATATACGTGACATATGACTGTGACTAGGTATGATGTGACCTATTCTTCTAAGTATTTAGTGTCTAAGGTATTGGGCTCTATTTGATAGTAAGGGTATCGTGATAGACACTTTAATGTGTTAAACGTGATATGAATATGTACGTGCAAAGTTGGCATGTGAAAAAGTGATATAGAATGATATACCCTACTACTTGTTTGAGGTCTGTTATTAATAGACTCTAATTTGGATTGACCGTGTTATATGGACACTCTACGTGCCATTGTTAGATTGATTTGTCTTCGCAATGATTGCGTACGTGTACTTGTATTCTCGTGAGCGCATGATACATGATTACATGGTGCATATTCTCATGAGCACATGATACATGATTACATGGTGCATATTCTCATGAGCACATGATACATGATTACATGGTGCATATTCTCGTGAGCACATGATACATGATTACATGGTGCATAAAGACTGGTCCACTAATATGGGACTTAGTTCTATTCCTGTAGTTCAAGTAAACATCTACTTGTGCATTCTCGTGTGAGTCCAGCTGGCTTATTTGGTGCAGAGGGGTGTATAGGTTCACGCTTATTGTGAGGGCTGGGGCATAAGTGATAATCGTGGGTCTATGCATTCGGTCTTTTTTTCCCTTACTACCGGCCATAGTAAGGGCTTAGCATCCTGTATTAGAGCAATACGCCTGATATAAGTGAATGCTAAACTTGTGAACACCTCGTGAATCTTGTTCTTATGAATGACACTGGTTACCGGGTCTTCTTATATACTGCATAGCAGTCTCTTGATCTTGATCGTGGTTGTTATCAGCTATACAAGCATCAACAACAATGGTATTCTTGGGAGAAATAAGGAAGGATTCAGGTAATGATACGTGATAGGCCTATGTGCTTCTTGGTGAGTTGGTCTAGCCTCTCACACTACTTGACTACTTGTTACCTGATCATATCTTGAGCTTGACTACTTGTTGAGTTGGCTTAGCCTCTCATATACTTGTTACTTGATGATACTTGATATATGATTACTTGAGTATCTACTGGAATTGCGTGATAACATGTCATGTAGTTGCATGTTAATAGCATACTGAGATTTATCTCACCCTTTATTTGTTTCCCCCCCCCTAGGAATGCAGGGGATAGTACGCAGTGAGGCTCGACATAGCTGGGAACTTACTCCGCAGGATGTTCTTGTTTGAGGCTAGTGTCCTTTTACACTTTGGTAAGGACGAGGTTGTATGAGTTGCAAAACTCAGGGCTTGTTTGGGGTAGACTTGTGTAGTACTTGTTGTCTCTAGACATCTTTTGATGCCAGATTATGTGCTAGGCATGTCTTCCGCTGTATGTAACCATGTTTGATTTTAAATTTTCTTGTTCTAGAACTCGTAGTGAGCTATCTTAGCTCCTTAATCTTGAGTATATATATCATGTCAGTTTGTTTCTAACAGGTATTGTTCCTGTTTCCCTTTAGTTTCTTGTTTCTTGTTAGTTTTTTGTTTCTTGTTAGTGACGCGCACCAGGTTCGAGGTTCTATTAGGGAATCCCGGGACTTGGGGGCGTGTCAGGTTGGTATCAGAGCTATGGTTAGCTCTAAGCCTGGATAGGGTCTACGGCATTCGTGGGTTGGCTTATGGGTGTGCTTCTGACGTTGAGTGTTCCTTTACTTGTTGTTATACCAGGCATAGGACTGGTATTGATAGTGTTGATCCAATTGGATTAGATGGTTTGAGAATCGAGAGCGCGAGTCTTTAAAGACTTAGGCGTATCTATCTTGTCTAGTGGACATTGTTTCGTTCTATATATGCATGCTTGTCCTTATCTCGTGAATTACGTGGAAGTGTATTCTCTAGTAAGAGACTACATGCTTGATATCGTTATGTATAAGAGCTTGATAGAAGTGTGGGTGATAACACCCTATACGTTCTATGTTAACTTGGTCATGTTACCTAGATGGGACATTGATGTGATACGTGTTATGGCTTGGCTCTTACGTGTTATGATTTGGCTTTCTATATGTTATGCCATTCTTGTTTGCCACAATAGATGGTGAATAGTTCTATGCTAGTATGCTTGACTATTTTTATGAGCATGATATAATTATGTATAATATTCATGTTCTGCATTGAAAGTTCGAACAGTGTTATCGAGATTGTACTGGGTACCTATGTGATTGACAGTGGAATTTCTACACCAAACCAGATGGATGTATCCATTCTTATTGAGATCTCAGCTATAATTTCTACTGAGTAATACATGTTACTTGATGAGAAACTTGGATTATCTTGAGTTGTTACAGTGCGAATACAGTGCTGACATCTGGATTAATGTTCTTGACCTCGATTGAGTTAAAAGAGTTGAAGATTCAACTTGAGAAATTTCTTGATAGAGGATATATCTATTTTGAAGTGGGTTTACTTCAGGCATCTTTGTTGACCTATAAGTGGAAACAACCAAGGTACGCGTGTTCTTGAGATTTTCTTAATCTTGTTAGAGATTCATTAATGAATTTCGAAGGCAGCTCTATTGTTAATTATTTGACACCGAGAGCTATACCTTTTCGATGGATTGATAAACGTGAAGTCAATTTTTAAATATTGAAATGATGGATGACCACGACCTCAGTATTTGAGATTGCCTAGTGGATTTGACTAGTATTACAGTGATCTGGAGGATATGACCAGTTCTATTATTTTTAGTGGATATGTCAAGTTTCACCAATATAGTGGATTGACTAATCGAGTCTGCTTGACTTTATGTGTTTCGATGTTATAATTGATACATCTAGATTGCATAGAATATTTGTGAGCATACGTGTAATATCTATTTGCGAGTATATGTGTATAGTCTTGATGCACTTGAGTTCTATTTGTTGATTATATATGTTATAATCTTGATCAGTAAAATTCGAGGACGAATTTTCTTTAAGGAGGGGAGGATGTAACGCCCGTCCTAATTCTTGTTAAATTCTTGACTTGCATATTTATATGATATTTTATTTGAGTTAATTATTTAACTGCTTTATAAAGTTAAGGTGGTTAAATGTCAAAGTTGAAAGTTTAGGGGCCTTTTTGTCAAAGTTAGAACTTGAGGGGCCTAGTTGCAATTCTTGGAAAGTTCCAAGTATATCATGTTTGTTTGCCTGAGAAAAGCATTTCATTCTCAAATATTCTCGTACTCTCTCTGGGTGAAAAGCTAAGTTTAGGATTTACCATATTCTCGACTCCTCGAGCTTAATTATCCCTCTGTTGTGATTCTGATCCCGGATAAATATTCGTGGCGCTGAATAGAGCGTTTCCTGCCGATCAGAAATTTATTTGGGTAACCTTGATTTCGGACAAGGTAAGTTATTAGCTCCCCCTTGCTTGTAATAACATGCCTATATGTTATTCTTGATACTTGTGCTTGTTAAATTCGTGATTTGGTTGAATTTTGTGATACTTGTAAATTTGGGACGAAGGGAGTATTAAAAGACTCTGTTGAAAGAATGAATTAGACTTGGGAAATATGTTCTGAGCATGTTAAATGTGTTTCTTGAAGTGTTAGTATACCCAGAGGAGTATATTCACATGTTAGTAAATTGTCCTAAATTTGGGACGGTAAAATATTAACTTGATTTAAATATTATTAGAAAAATTGTTCAATTATTTGTGGTACGGGCAAATGAATGGAAGTATCCCTAAATGATTATATTAGTATATTAAAAAATTATACTTATACTTTTGGGACGGTGAAATACTTAAATTGAATAAAGGAAAATTATTCTATTATTTGTGGGACGGTAAAAAGAATGAAATATACTTGAAAGTAATGTTCTGAACTTGTTTGGATGTCGTGGGTATCGCCTAAGGGTTAGTAAAAGTTACTCCTACGCTTGGGACGGAGAATTCTAAGCCTGGGAAAGAAATTGAGTGTTGCTGAAAATTGTACCAGGCACCCGCCTGGTGGTCCCGTGAGCGCCCGCCCTTTTCAACAGAAGTTTTGGGTTTCAAAAGTGCTCTAATGAGCGGCCGCCCGGTCCATGGTAGGCGCCCGCCCGGTCCCCTGTTTCAACAAAAGTATTTTAAATCTAAAATGGAATGAAAGTTTATCCCTCCTAAGGCATGTAGCCTTAAGATAAGATGTCCTAGCAAGTGTTGTGACACCTTAGGGGCATCAGAAGTGAGTCTTGAACATGATTACTCATTAAATTAAAATGAGAACTTGAGTATAAAAGGAAGAACTCTTTTTTATGTCTTGAAAGTGCTATGAACAAGCACTTATGTGTTATGCTTGTTTTGGAGCAATGTTTGTGCACCTTGAGAGCACCAAATTAGCGTCTTGAGATTGAATATCCTATGTAGGGGATTATGAACTTGTAAGTATGAGTTGTATAGCTCATTTACTTCATTTGAACTCGAAGTATTCTTGGTCTAGGTTTAGGGTACTACCCTAGATGGCCTAGATGAGTGTTGTAGAACACTCTAGTACTGAAAAATAGTCCCTTTGTGAACAAATGAAATGTGGACTTGAATCATAATTAAATGATAATTTGAGTATAAGAGTAGTAACTCTCTTTTATGTGTCTTGAAGTTAATGTTTGTGTACCTTGGGGGCACCAACTAATGTCTTGAACTTGAAGGTCCTAAAAAAAAGGATTGGAAAATAATTCGTGAAAGATGTATAATTCATCTTCCTAGCTTGAACTTGAAGTATAAGATAATTAACTCTTGTACATGTTTAACCATCCAAAGACATAGATTGAGAACTTGGATATAAGATGATAAAATCTTGTATATGTGTTGAATGTCTTGAATATCTTGAATGTCTTAAGTTGAGGCAGTAACTTGAAGTATAAGACAAAAAAATCTTGTACATGACTTGAACATCCAAATAATTGGATTAAGACTTGAATATAAGATTATAAAATCTTGTACGTGCCTTGACACCAATATATGTGTATGGTAATAAACTTGAACGATTCTTGATGTGTATATCCAAATCTTGCATATATTTACTTGATAGAATGTTACTTCTTGATTACTTGATACATGGTATGAATAATCGAAAGAGTTGGGATATGGGATTAGATAGAGAATAATTAACTCTACTACACATTTGAATTTGATACGTGTATATTGGAAGTGCTATGAATAAGCACTAAAGTGCTTGTGATTGGTTTTAATCGTGTATATACTCAATGAAGTATAGAAAGAATAAAGAAGATATCTTGTCTTGAAATGGGTTCCTAAAGAAAATAGGGACTAGTGTAAAACGAAGATAATTCATATAATCATGAATACTACGATTTAAGTTAATAAGAATAACTACAGAACACAATATGTGTTAGAAAATGTATTCGATTACCAACGATACATATACGTGACATATGACTGTGACTAGATATGATGTGACCTATTCTTCTAAGTATTTAGAGTCTAAGGTATTGGGCTCTATTTGATAGTAAGGGTATCGTGATAGACACTTTAATGTGTTAAACGTGATATGAATATGTACGTGCAAAGTTGGCATGTGACAAAGTGATATAGAATGATATACCCTACTACTTGTTTGAGGTCTGTTATTAATAAACTCTAACTTGGATTGACCGTGTTATATGGACACACTACGTGCCATTGTTAGATTGATTTGTCTTCGCAATGATTGCGTGCGTGTACTTGTATTCTCATGAGCACATGATACATGAGTACATGGTGCATATTCTCATGAGCACATGATACATGATTACATGGTGCATATTCTCGTGAGCACATGATACATGATTACATGGTGCATAAAGACTGGTCCACTAATATGGGACTTAGTTCTATTCTCGTAGTTCAAGGAAACATCTACTTGTGCATTCTCGTGTGAGTCCAGCTGGCTTATTTGTTGCAGAGGGGTGTATAGGTTCACGCTTATTGCGAGGGTTGGGGCATAAGTGATAATCGTGGGTCTATGCATTCGGTCTGTTTTTCCCTTACTACCGGCCATAGTAAGGGCTTAGCATCCTGTATTAGAGCAATACGCCTGATATAAGTGAATGCTAAACTCGTGAACACCTCGTGAATCTTGTTCTTGTGAATGACACTGGTTACCGGGTCTTCTTATATACTGCATAGCAGTCTCTTGATCTTGATCGTGGTTGTTATCAGCTATACAAGCATCAACAACAATGGTATTCTTTGGAGAAATAAGGAAGGATTCAGGTAATGATACGTGATAGGCCTATGTGCTTCTTGGTGAGTTGGTCTAGCCTCTCACACTACTTGACTACTTGTTACCTGATCATATCTTGAGCTTGACTACTTGTTGAGTTGGCTTAGCCTCTCCTATACTTGTTACTTGATGATACTTGATATATGATTACTTGAGTATCTACTGGAATTGCGTGATAACATGTCATGTAGTTGCATGTTAATAGCTTACTGAGATTTATCTCACCCTTTATTTGTTTCCCCCCCCCCCCAGGAAAGCAGGGGATAGTACGCAGTGAGGCTCGACATAGCTGGGAACTTACTTCGCAGGATGTTCTTGTTTGAGGCTAGTGTCCTTTTACACTTTGGTAAGGACGAGGTTGTATGAGTTGCTAAACTCAGGGCTTGTTTGGGGTAGACTTGTGTAGTACTTGTTGTCTCTAGACATCTCTTGATGCCAGATTATGTGCTAGGCATGTCTTCCGCTGTATGTAACCATGTTTAGTTTTAAATTTTCTTGGTCTAGAACTCGTAGTGAGCTATCTTAGCTCCTTACTCTTGAGTATATATATCATGTCAGTTTGTTTCTAACAGGTATTGTTCCTGTTTCCCGTTAGTTTCTTGTTTCTTATTAGTTTTTTGTTTCTTGTTAGTGACGCGCACCAGGTTCGAGGTTCTATTAGGGAATCCCGGGACTTGGGGGCGTGTCAGATATCGCTTGGTGCCCATCCTTTTGGATGGTGAGGAGGTTTGTAGCTAATACCCTCGGGTACGACAGGGTCGTTCTTCCGGGCTTGAGGGATTCTTCTTTCTACTTTGCTCGGAGGGTAATGCGACAATTTGTTCAACAGCAGGACACTTTCTTGTCAGGGGGACGGCCTCGAGATGTTTCTTTCATGGACTCGGAGTTCTCTACGATATTGGCTCGCGCTTGGGGGCAAAGCACCACTATGGATCGTTGGACCAATCTTCGTCATGATGGAGGAAGTATCTATTTGTCGGACAAATACTTAGATTGGTTTCTCTCGGAACTCCGTCCCAATGTCGAGGGTATTGATGAGATCCGTCACTTTCTGTTGGGGGACCAATTTGAGCCTAGTTTGAATTTGAGGAAGAAGGAAGCTAAGGAGGATCCTTCTAATGTCAGAGCAGATGCCACTCAAGACTTTCTAGAGAGTGACTTTTACGAGAAGAGAGCAAACGGACTTCCCGGTAAACTCCAAGCTCTAGATAGGCCTCATGTGTTCGCGAGACTGACTCCCTCGGTGTTCAGTCGTCTTGATGTTCCTCCCGGTTTCGAGATACCTTGGTTCAAGAGGAAGAGGGATGACAAGGCGGATCGTGGTCAATCCCCTACTAAGTTAAGGAATAAATAGATCCTTAGGAGTATCGAGAGATCGCCAATAGATAGACCACTATTTAGACTTTTAGTATTTTATTTATTTTCTTTTGCAAGTTGGTATTCATGTTAGAAATTTTCTTATTGTTTTCTTGAAATAGAAATACATTCAATTAATAAGAAGACAAGACTCTGATTTTATTTATTGAATAGGCCGGACCAAAAGGCTGCCTACGTTCTCCTTTTACATCAATTAAATAAGGAGCTCAGGTCATCGTAGTTCTTGTGTAAGAAAGAGAAAAATATATTTGCTGACTGACATGTCTCGCATGAGACATAGGTGTCTCGCACGAGACTGTCCCCTATTATATATATATATATATATATATATATATATATATATATATTTTATTTTATTTTATTTTATTTTATTATTATTTTTTTTAATACACACCCTAATTTTTTCCTAGACCGCCCTTTCAGGTTTTCAATCTAGCGGGCTTCTTTTCTAGTGCTTTCTGCTCTAATTTTTGCCTAGGCCGCCCTTGCGAGTTTTCAACCTAGCGAGCTTTCCTCTTTTGTTTGGAATAGGGGATGGACTTATGAGTAGTACTTCTTCAGCTTGTCCATGTTGACGGGCTTCGGCAGTTGATCTCCATCTAGGTCTGCGAGTTGTACCGCTCCTCCGGAGAATATCTTCTTGACTATGTAGGGGCCTATCCATCTTGGTCCCCATTTTCCCATAGGATTGAACGGTCCAGGACGATTTTCACGTAGGACAAGGTCCCCTTCTTAGATGTTTCTGGACTTGACTTTCTTATTGAATGCTCGGGCCATTCTTCGTTGATACGCTTGGATATGCTCGGTGGCTCGAAGTCGTCGTTCATCTAGCAGGGCTAGTTGTTCATAACGGCTGTCCAACCATGCGACTTCGCTCACTTGGTTTTCTAGGAGAACCCTTAGTGATGATACTTCTAATTCAATTGGTAGCACTGCTTCCATCCCATAGGCTAGGGCGTATGGAGTTTCACCGGTAGCGGTACGAATTGAAGTTCGGTAGCCCCAGAGTGCAAAGTGTAGCTTGTCGGGCAAATCTCTGCCAGTCTTAGACATTTTCCTAATGATGGTCTCAATGGTCTTGTTAGCAGCTTCGACTGCTCCATTGGTCTGTGGTCGGTACGATGATGACTGATGTGTCTCTATTTTGTACTCTGCAAGTAGTTGGTCACATTCTTTCTCAAAGTGCATGTCGTTGTCAGATATCATCTCATGAGGTACCCCATATCGGCATATGATGTTGGTCTTAATGAAATTAGCCACCTTTCTGGCATTCAAGACTTTGTAGGATTGAGCCTCGATCCATTTGGTGAAGTAATCAACGGCGACTAACACAAATGAATGCCCATTATGACTTTACCAACGACGTCTATTCCCCATGTAGAAAATGGCCAAGGGGATGTCATGGGGTATAACACGGACGGTGGTGCGTGTTGTAAGTTGGCATGTATCTGGCACTTGTGGCATTTCTTAACCATGTTGGTGCAGTCCGCTTCCATTGTAGCCCAATAGTATCCTAGTCGGATGATTTTCTTTGCTAGCATATTGCCATTAATGTGGGTTCCACAGACACCTTGATGGACTTGGTCTATGATTTCTACGGCTTCGTGCTCATCGGCACAGAGTAGACACTACTCGTGGTGCTTCTTATAGAGGCGATCACCTATGATAAAAAATTGGGCGGCAAGCCGTTTGAGGGCTATCTTCGCTTTAGGTGACGCGTCTGATGGGAATGTTCCGTCTAGGAGGAAACGCCATACATCATAATACCAAGGTTTGTTGTCCATGGTATTCACAGAGTTACACTCTTCTTTGCAGTCTATGATTGAGTAATGAGCAGAAGTCGTTTGCCTCGCGACTCTGAAGGTTTTAACCTCAGTCCATTCGGGAATTTCAACAAGCGATGCTAGCATGGCTAGTGAGTCTGCTAAGCGGTTCTTATCTCTAGGAAGATAGTAGAACGTGACCTCTCTGAACTGTTTGACCAAGTCTTGGAGATGGTCGTTATATTTCTGGAGTGTAGGATCTTGTACCTTCCACTTCTTGAGTGACTGATATATTATAAGTTGTGAATCTCCGTACACCTCTAGTTCGGTCACATTTCTTTCTAAGGTTGCTTCAAGCCCCGCTATGCAAGCTATGCGGTGGAACCAATACGGGCGGATTCACTAAGTACTCCTTGACCTTATCAAAAGCTTCTTGGCATTCTTCTGTCCACTCTAGGGATGCATTCTTCTTGAGGAGCTTAAAAATGGGCTCGCACATCGTCGTGATTTGATTAACGAAACGACTAATGTACTGAAGGCGACCCATAAATCCCTTGACTTATTTTTGCATCTTAGGTGGAGGCATGTCAATGATGGCTTTAATCTTAGCGGGATCTGCTTCTATACCACGCTCAGTGACCATGTATCCAAGGACCTTTCCTTTCACTACCCCAAATGTGTACTTGGTCGGATTAAGTCTCATCTTATGGTGTCTCAACCTCTCAAAAAGCTTTCTGAGGTCGACAAAGTGTTGCCTATCGGAGCCTTTGGAGTGTATGATCATATCGTCAATGTACACCTCCATTTCTTTATGTATCATGTCATGGAACAATGCAGTTACGTCTCTCTGATAAGTGGCTCCAGCATTCTTGAGTCCGAATGGCATGACTGTATAACAGAACGTCCCCCAAGGTGTGGTAAACGCTATTTTATGTTGGTCCTCCTCAGCCAAGAGGATCTGATTGTAACCGGCGAATCCGTCTACGAATGAACGAACTTCGTACTTCGCGGTATTGTCGACGATCATGTCTATGTTTGGAAGAGGAAAATCATCTTTCGGAGATGCTCTGTTGAGATCACGGAAATCAACACAGACTCGGACTTTTCCATTTGCTTTGGAAACTTGTACAGTATTAGCCAACCAGGTTGGATACTCTATTACTTTGATGAACCCAACACTCAGGAGTTTCTCTATCTCTTGTTTGACTTGTACTGACCACTCTGGCTTAATTCTGCGGAGTTTGTGCTTGACTGGCCTCGAATCAGGAAGCAGTGGTATCTTGTGGTCAACGATCAAATTGGCTAGCCCCGGCATATCTTTGTAGGACCAAGCGAAGACATCCACAAATTCTCGGAGAAGCGCTATGAGGGCTTGTCGGTCTTCCCCTTTGAAGAAACTGCCAATCTTTGTCACGACCCGAAAACCCGCCTTTATTTTCTATTAAAAATATCTAATTATTTATTTATTTCTTATTTAATTGTTTAAATTATTATTTAATTAATAATTTATGTGTGTATTTTATGTGTTATAATAATTTATGCCTAGCATTTTATTTGGGGCATTTGTGCTAGTGTAGTATTATTTGGTCTTAGTTGTTAGTAGGAAGTATTAGAGTTAGTGTAGTTAGTGGGGAGGGGGTCTAAGTGTAAGTTTTTGAATAATCATCTCCCTACTCTTCCTTCTCTCTCACCTCTCCTCCTCACCCTACTCCATTCCCAGTTCTTTCTCTCTCTCTCTCCTAGAAAGGTAAATTTCTTCTCTCCCTTCTCTCTTCATTCTACCTATCTTCCTCCCATTATTTCTTATTGTTCATTTTATGAAAAGTGTTTAGATCGTCGATAGGATCGTAGGAAGCTAAGAAATTTCGAGTTCCGTTACCTTTGAGAAAATCCAGGTAAGTTACTTTTCCCCCATTTATGCTAGAATTGTTCATAACATGTTGGTTTGATGCTTTGTTGATATATATGGTGTTGTGGTTGAGTTGGAACTCATTTGGATTTTGGTTGATTTTTTGCGATATTTTGAAGGTTGGGGTTTGAATCTTGTTTTGGAATTCTAGATGTGTTATTTAGCCCCATTGCAAGTCTATAAGTTGTTTTGGTTCATAGTTGTGTTTATTGTAAGTCTTGATTTCAAGTATTTGTGAGATGGTGAGGATTTTGTGATTTGGGCAAGAACATTTTGAAGAACCCAGGAATTTGGCCGGAAATTGCCCCTCCGGGCAAGGGCCGCGCACCCTTTGGGAGAGGGCGTGCGCACCCTTATGCCCTTTGTGAACTAAACCTTCTGATCACCTAGGGCGCGCGCACCAATTTCTTTAGGGCGTGCGCTCCCTGTTTGTTTCAAAAATCAAAAACCTTCTGTTGTCGTGAAGCGCGCGCACCCTTTTATTTGAAGCGCGCGCACCCTCACTTACCTTTTGGCGCAATTTCCTTCTGACTTCAGGAGGCGCGCGCACCCTCCCATAGGAGGCGCGCGCACCCTCTCCCCTGTTGTGAAATTTATTTCCCCTTTTGTCCAATCTTTCGAGGGCCATATCTTGCTCATCCGGACTCCGTTTTAGGTGTATAAATTATCGTTTTAAAGCCCTCCTTGAGCTCTTCGAGATGAGTGAATAGTTTTGGTTGTGTGATTGAGTTAAATGGATCCTTTGTGATCAAATGTGATATAGGAATTGTGTTATCATTGTGGAAATTATTGGAACACTTTAATTGTGTATTGATTGGTTCATTTCACTTTCTTGGACTTCTTGATAAGGTTCCATACTTTGGAATCGGTGGTTGTTTATTGTGCTGGTATTTTATTACTTAGCCTTTATTTGAAAGTCCAGTTGGTATTTGTGTGTGTTTCGGGCGATGTGAAACATTATGATGGCACAGCCAAGTCCATTATGATGTTGACCATTGTTTTGCCCCATTATTTCCCTCCTCCAGATTGGCCTTGGATGTGAGATGAGCTAGCCCCTTTTTGAGCATTTTAGCTATTGGTTTCGGGCTTTGACTGTGTGTCACTGTCCCCTTATTATTATTGGTTCCGGTACCGGGGGTTTTCTCTTCAGCTTTCATGCTACTATGAAGATGTTGATTGTTGATTATTGAAGCTGTGCAGGGACCTTTATTTGGTTCTATCAGTTGGGAAACCTTGGCTAATATCCTTTGTTAATTGTGTATTTCTGCTGATATCTGTTAAATGATAATTGCTATGTGAATTATTATTGTTTGTTGCATCATAGCATGTCATGTAGTTGCATTAGTAACTTATTGAGATTTATCTCACCCCCTTTCTTTTATCTTTGTTTTTCCTTAACCCCCCCCCCAAGGAGGAAAGGATTAGACTCGCTGATCACGAGGAGGACGTCGCGAGAGTTGAGCTTTTGGGGCAGATTGTTATTGGTGGGTTTACATTACATAAATGTGTAACCTTTTTGGGAATAGTTGTACCAAACCTGACGTCATTAGAATTTGTATATTTTATTATTTTGGGTGTAAGCTTATGGAGCTTACCCTAGTTTATATTTTGTTGTTCAAGATGGATTTCACAACTTTGTGTTATCATCTTTTGGTATAAAAAGGAAATTTTTATCTTCATTATTTTAGAGTTTATTGTTTAAGTCGATGTCCAGCTCGCGTACTACGGGCCCGCGGGGTCGGGGTCGCGACAGTTGGTATCAGAGCTATGGTTTAGCTCTAAGTATAAGTCTAGGTGGACTAGTATGACCTAGGAAGGTAGTGGTGTTCGGAGTGAGTAACGGTTGATGTTTTATGCAGGTAATTGTTCTCAATGGCTAGAAGAAGAACGGGTGAAGGTTCTAGTGGGGCTCAGAATCAGAATGATCTTCGGGAAGAGAACCGTGCTATGTTCCAAGGCATGTTTGAGGTGGCCATGAAGGCAATTCATGACCAAGGGCCAAGAGAGGAGCATGTGCCACCTCCGCGTTACGGGTTGGAACAATTTCTGAAATTAAAACCAAGGGAGTTCGATGGTGAGCCCGATGTGAAGAAGGCCGAACTATGGATTGAGTCTATGGAGAAAATTTATGATGTGTTTGGGTGCACGGACGAGGATAGGGTCCGATTCGCGGCTTATAAGCTTGTGGGTGCCGCCGAGCATTGGTGGAAAGGAGTTAAAGCGAGTTGGGATGATACCCATACAGTGTATGCATGGGAAATGTTTGTGCGGAAGTTCAAAGAGCATTTCATTCCGGTAGTAGATTAAAACCGAAAGGAGATCGAGCTTCTCAACTTGGAGCAAGGGTTGTTGTCTATAGCTCAGTACTCGGCTAAGTTTACAGAATTTGCCCGGTATTGTGACTATCTTGTGAGGACCGAAGAACAGAAAGCTATGAGATTCATCCGGGGTTTGAAGACTTCTATCCGTACTCAGCTTATAGCACAGAGGATTCAAACTTATCAGGATGCGGTGGACCGAGCCTATTTGATTGAGCAAGATATAGGGGAGCATAAGAAGAAGGTTGAGGTAACTAACACTAGCAAGCAAGGAGGGCAGAGCAAGCCACAATCCCGTTCAGATTACCGAGGCAATTTTGGGGGACAATCCCAGTCCCGAGGGCAACCGATCCCAAGGAACCTGGGTACTACTGCCGGGAACCAAGGGAACCAAAATAGGAGACTTTGTTCCTCTTGCCAAAAGGAAGGCCATTCAGAGGACCGGTGTTGGAAGAAACAGGGCAAGTGTACCAATTATGGTCAGATGGGGCATTTTGCGAGGGATTGTACTAGAGGCAGGGGTCAACCGACTGGGGTAGGAGCTGGGGCTCCACAGGGTCAGAAAAGGGATGCTACGGGAAAGGCCAAGGTCCAAGGAAAAGTGTTTGCAATGAATCAGCATCAGGCAGATGATCCCTCAGTGATTGGAGGTATTGTTTCTATATCTAATGTGAGCGCGCGTACGTTAGTAGATCCAGGATCATCTCATTCTTACATTTCTATGCAATTTGCTTCTTTACTAAATGTTGCATCTGAGTCTTTGCCCTATGTGTTAGAGGTGTCAACTCCCATGGGAGAGTGTTTGGTGACCGATAGAGTATTTCGTGCTTGTGATGTGCTTATCTGTGGTCATGTCTTGTGTGCGGACTTGGTAGTTCTTCCGATACAAGATTTTAACGTTATTTTGGGTATGGATTAGCTGAGCAAATATCATGCTTCAGTCGATTGTCGTAGGAAGACTGTTAATTTTTCTATCCCTGATATGCCTAAATTTGTTTTTGAGGCTATGCCGTTGGGTAGAAATATTCGTATCATTTCTTATATGAAAGCTAGGAGATTGTTGTATCGTGGTTGTGAGGGGTACTTGGCTAGTGTGCTTGATACTAGGAAAGAATTCCCTAGTTTGGAAAGTGTTCGGGTAGTTAGAGAATTTCCCGATGTTTTCTCTTCTGAATATAATATGCCTCCAGATCGTGAGATAGAATTTTGTATAGACCTTTTGCCGGGTACGGCTCCGATTTCAAAGGCACCGTATAGGTTGGCTCTCGCAGAGTTGAAGGAACTAAAGGTTCAGTTGCAAGAGTTGCTTGATCGAGGGTTTATCCGCCCTAGTGTTTCCCCGTGGGGAGCACCGGTTTTGTTTGTGCGGAAGAAAGACGGTTCTTTGAGATTGTGTATTGATTACCGAAAGTTGTATCAGGTTACAGTGAATAACAAGTATCCTCTACCTCACATTGATGACTTATTTGATCAGCTTCAAGGGTCCGTGGTGTTTTCTAAACTTGATTTGAGAAGTGGGTACCATCAGTTGAAGATTCGATCGGAGGATATTCCGAGACTGCTTTTCGCACTCGCTATGGTCACTACGAGTTCTTGGTTATGCCGTTTGGGCTGACGAACGCGCCTGCCGTGTTTATGGATTTGATGAACCGGGTTTTCCATCCTTATCTTGATTCGTTTGTGGTGGTCTTCATCAACGACATTCTTGTCTACTCTAAATCTTGAGAGGAACACGAGCAACACTTGAGGACAGTTTTATCCATTCTTACGAGGGAGCAGTTGTTTGCGAAGTTTAGTAAATGCGAATTTTGGCTCGAGAAGGTTTCATTTCGGGGTCATGTTATTTCGAAAGATGGGATTTCTGTGGATCCTTCAAAGATAGAAGCCATAGTGGACTGGAAAAGACCCGAGTCAGTGACCGAGATCAGAAGTTTTCTGGGTTTAGCCGGGTATTATAGAAGTTGGGTACCGATTTGAGGTTTAGCATAGCATTTCATCCTCAGACTGATGGTCAGTCTGAAAGAACCATTCAGATTCTCGATGATATGTTACGGGCTTGCACAGTTGACTTTCCAGATTCATGGGATACACATCTACCGCTTGCAGAGTTCGCCTACAACAATAGTTACCAGGCTAGCATTGAGATGGCTCCCTACGAGGCTTTATATGGGAGAAAATGTCGATCATCTATTTGTTGGGACAAGGTTGGGGAAGCAAAACTTTGGGGTGTTGATATGGTTCAGGACTCGGTGGAAAAGGTTAAAATTATTCGGGATCGATTGAAAACAACCCAGAGTCGACAGAAGAGCTATGCCGATCATCGAAGACGAGATCTTAGGTTTTAGACCGGAGACTTCGTGTTCTTAAAGGTATCTCCGAAAGTGGGCATTCGAAGGTTTGGAAAGAAGGGTAAATTGGCTCCGAGGTTTGTTGGACCGTTTGAGATTTTGGGGAAAGTGGGACTTCTAGCATATCGTCTTGCGTTACCATCTTCTTTGGACCAGTTACATAACGTTTTTCACGTTTCTATGCTTCGGAAGTATGTTCATGATCCATCTCACGTGTTACCGAGGGTGCCGGAGGATATAGAGCCTGATATGACCTATGAGGAACGACCGGTTCGAATCCTTGATTCTAAAGTCCAAGAGTTGAGAAGCAAAAGCATTCCGTTGGTTAGAGTTCTATGGAGGAATCACAATATTGAGGAATCGACTTGGGAGCTTCGAGAGGAGATGGAGCGTAAATATCCGTGGCTTTTTAATTCGGGTGAGTCTCGTTAAAATTCGGGTCGAATTTTCTTTAAGGGGGAGTGAATGTCACGACCCGAAAACCCGCCTCTATTTTCTATTAATAAATATCTAATTATTTATTTATTTCTTATTCAATTGTTTAAATTATTATTTAATTAATAATTTATGTGTGCATTTTATGTGTTATAATAATTTATGCCTAGCATTTTATTTGGGCCATTTGTGCTAGTGTAGTATTATTTGGTCTTAGTTGTTAGTAGGAAGTATTAGAGTTAGTGTAGTTATTGGGGAGGGGGTCTAAGTGTAAGTTTTTGAATAATCATCTCCCTAATCTTCCTTCTCCCTCACCTCTCCTCCTCACCCTACTCCATTCCCAGTTCTTTCTCTCTCTCTCCTAGAAAGGTAAATTTCTTCTCTCCCTTCTCTCTTCATTCTACCTATCTTCCTCCCATTATTTCTCATTGCTCATTTTATGAAAAGTGTTTAGATCGTCGATAGGATCGTAGGAAGCTAAGAAATTTCGAGTTCCGTCACCTTTGAGAAAATCCAGGTAAGTTACTTTTCCCCCATTTATGCTAGAATTGTTCATAACATGTTGGTTTGATGCTTTGTTGATATATATGGTGTTGTGGTTGAGTTGGAACTCATTTGGATTTTGGTTGATTTTTTGCGATATTTTGAAGGTTGGGGTTTGAATCTTGTTTTGGAATTCTAGATGTGTTATTTAGCCCCATTGCAAGTCTATAAGTTGTTTTGGTTCATAGTTGTGTTTATTGTAAGTCTTGATTTCAAGTATTTGTGAGATGGTGAGGATTTTGTGATTTGGGCAAGAACATTTTGAAGATCCCAGGAATTTGGCCGGAAATTGCCCCTCCGGGCAAGGGGGCACGCGCACCCTTTGGGAGGGGGCGTGCGCACCCTTATGCCCTTTGTAAACTAAACCTTCTGATCACCTAGGGCGCGCGCACCAATTTCTTGAGGGCGTGCGCTCCCTCTTTGTTTCAAAACTCAATAACCTTCTGTTGTCGTGAAGCGCGCGCACCCTTTTATTTGAAGCGCGCGCACCCTCACTTACCTTTTGGCGCAATTTCCTTCTGACTTCAGGAGGCACGCGCACCCTCCCATAGGAGGCGCGCGCACCCTCTCCCCTGTTGTGAAATTTATTTCCCCTTTTGTCCAATCTTTCGAGGGCCATATCTTGCTCATCCGGACTCCGTTTTAGGTGTATAAATTATCGTTTTAAAGCCCTTCTTGAGATCTACGAGATGAGTGAATAGTTTTGGTTGTGTGCTTGAGTTAACTGGATCCTTTGTGATCAAATGTGATATAGGAATTGTGTTATCATTGTGGAAATTATTGGAACACTTTAATTGTGTATTGATTGGTTCATTTCACTTTCTTGGACTTCTTGATAAGGTTCCCTACTTTGGAATCGGTGGTTGTTTATTGTGCTAGTATTTTATTACTTAGCCTTTATTTGAAAGTCCAGCTGGTATTTGTGTGTGTTTCGGGCGATGCGAAACATTATGATGGCACAGCCAAGTCCATTATGATGTTGACCATTGTTTTGCCCCATTATTTCCCTCCTCCAGATTGGCCTTGGATGTGAGATAAGCTAGCCCCTTTGTGAGCATTTTAGCTATTGGTTTCGGGCTTTGACTGTGTGTCACTGTCCCCTTATTATTATTGGTTCCGGTACCGGGGGTTTTCTCTTCAGCTTTCATGCTACTATGAAGATGTTGATTGTTGATTATTGAAGCTGCGCAGCGACCTTTATTTGGTTCTATCAGTTGGGAAACCTTGGCTAATATCCTTTGTTAATTGTTTATTTCCGCTGCTATCTGTTAAATGATAATTGCTATGTGAATTATTATTGTTTGTTGCATCATAGCATGTCATGTAGTTGCATTAGTAACTTATTGAGATTTATCTCACCCCCTTTCTTTTATCTTTGTTTTTCCTTAACCCCCCCAGGAGGAAAGGATTAGACTCGCTGATCACGAGGAGGACGTCGCGAGAGTTGAGCTTTTAGGGCAGATTGTTATTGGTGTGTTTACATTACATAAATGTGTAACCTTTTTGGGAATAGTTGTACCAAACCTGACGTCATTAGAATTTGTATATTTTATTATTTTGGGTGTAAGCTTATGGAGCTTACACTTGTTTATATTTTTTTGTTCAAGATGGATTTCACAACTTTGTGTTATCATCTTTTGGTATAAAAAGGAAATTTTTATCTTCATTAATTTAGAGTTTATTGTTTAAGTCGACGTCCATCTCGCGTACTCCGGGCCCGTGGGGTCGGGGTCACGACAATCTTGGTCTCTTTCGGATCATCGTCCGTCCCCAGATTAACTGTTTGCATTTCTTTGGCATCAATAGGACCATTTCCGCCACGAAGACCTACTTGCTTATTAATTTCTTTTAAGATTTGTTCGTTTTCTTGATCTATCTCATCATATGACTCATTATTATCTAATTTGTTAGAGTTATTAGTTAATTCATCATTTAGGACGCTAGCAATCTCGGGATACTCAGAAATATCTATTTTTTTCATTAAGAAAGTAGGGGAATACACGTTCTGCGATGGCATCCAAGTCCTCTTGGGTGAGCTCATCGGTAGCGGTATATGACTCTAAGGTAAGAGTTACAAATTTTCTTGCCCTATGGGGATGGGGAGTACATCCTAATTCCTTGATCAGGAAGTCTTCACTTGCTATGGGTCCCCCAGTTGTGTACCAATTCTGAATAGGCTCGTCACTCTTCTCGATGAGCTTGGTGTAGTCTTGGTTCGGAGTGTCCCCCTTGTCTATTGTATTAATCTGAGTGTCCTCTAGCTTGCAAAGGTTGAGAAATTGCTGCAGTAGGTCTTCTCCCAACACAAAGTCCCACTCACTGAATGCCTCGGCCTTGGTATCCCCTAATTCTCGAGGTAGCCACGAGAATTGCATCGGTTCTGTTTCGAGAGAGTACGGATCACAGTCACTGAATATTTCAAAGCCCGGTTGGCGCTTTCCCCCTCACGTACAAAGTACCCGTTTAGAGTCTTTCGATAGGGCGGTGCTAGTGGTACAATGTACGAAGTCCAATCCCTTTCTTCTTTGCGGATGCCTTTTAATAGTGACACATACCCTAGACCATATTCTGGGGGGTATAGAACGACAGGTGGTGGTTCTCTTATCCCTTGTAAATGCTTGCCAAGTCCAAGACCGGGCAAGTACCCTTCCTTTAGCATCATGTTAAGTACTGGACGCGTTCTGGAGAATGGAATCGCCTTGGAATAGTCATTTTCATTGCGCACCTGTACCATCTCTACACTACTTTGCTTTCGAAAAAGGTGAGAAATTTAAAAGAAGCTATCTATTACTAAAAATTGAAATTGATAGGAGGGCATGCTCTCTCCCACAATGATTCTTAGGTGAGTAGGATCCCTTAAGGAATAGAAAAAGAAACAACTAGTTTAAAAGGAAGAAACGTCTAAGCTATGATAATGAGGTAAAAACTAGTCTACTAAACTACTAACTAATGTAGTGGAAGAGGAGCTTGAGGTTTGGACCCCTCATTCTTGATCACGAGGCCGATCCAATCGCCTATTATATGTAGAGTGCCTTGGTCGATAAGATCTTGGATCTTATCTCTTAAGTTATTGCATTTGTCGGTGTGGTGACCGCGGCACTGATGGTAGTAGCAATACAGGTGCAAGGCCCTTCCGGCTCCCTCATATTTGGGTATGTACCCCCTCATAGGTGCTAACATGCCTTCCATCTCAAGCTCTTGGAACACCCTACCAAGTCGGATTTGGCTCAAATCGGAGTAGACCCTTGGTGGCTTGGGTTGGAGGCTTTGCATGATGCTCTCATAGTGGTCCCTCATGACATTGAGGTGATGATTATGTTCCTCTTCCATTTGGTTCTTTAGGTCTTGATAAAGCAGGCTGATGCAGTTACCTACCTCATCGTTGATGATCTTCTCTTGGTTGTCCTCTAAATCTTGGGCTCTCTGGACAGCGGCATTGTACCACTTACTCATTTCATTGTATTCAGTTTGCAACATTTCAAGCTTACTGCCGTCGATCATTCTCTCGATTTCGGCCCAATCCTTTTCGCTTTGTTCGTTACGCTCTTTGACTTCGTCATGAGCATGATAGGAGGTATAGTCGAGCCCTCTGAAGCGAAATTATTGCATGATGTTGATCTCCGGGGCCTCTCCATTGGGTAGGCCTTCCTTCCAACATCCGGTGGCTTCCATATTGAAGCGCAGACTTTGTGAGATTTCTCTGAGAGACATTTCTTTGCGGGCAGACATTGTGTTAGGAGCGTGGATCTACTTTGCTGATCGGACGGACATAGAGTGAAGAAAGTGTGTCAAATCCAGGCTGGGGTCCCAACAAGTCGTCTTTTATGAAACAGGGGTTGACCAACACGGTAGATTCACAGAAAAGGGAGGATGTCTCGTACGAGACAATGGATGTCTCGTACGAGGCATCCAGCCTAACAGTCAGATTGCAGATTTTAATCCTATTGGTCGGATGGAATTCAATCCATTTTAAGAGGTTACTACTCTAGTTCTGGAACAGTGGATTCTGTCACCCTAGAATATGAGCCCCTTGTTTTTCACCTGTATTGCACTCTCCCAAACGGACAATTCGGGCAAAGGTCCCATATTCTCATCAGAATCCACCATTTGATTAACCAAACCTATGTGACCCATAGTTGTTTTGCACTTTTTTAAACAACGGATTAATGCAATCAAACCTTGTGAATTTTAAGGGACAACCGAAAGGGACATGTTGAACGGTGCGGTCGAAACTAAGCCAAAATGGCATCCACAATCCCGCATAGAATAGTGATAGTAGGAAAACACAAGCTCAGATTTCTGTAGAGAGGTTCTCCATTCTTTTAAAATCCTTTGTTCAACATTTTACCGAAGGGACATTCGTCATATTCACAAGGGAGGATTATAGATTGTAAAGACGCGTTATCTTTGGCAAAGATTATAACAACCCTAAGAATCGAACTGACCGGTCTCGAGGAGTGTCTTATTAACTAGTATGTATGCATGAGGTTGATGCAAGGCTTACGGCTAAGGCTACCCATGAACACAGTCTAGGAGCGTGTCACGGAGTAGGTACACCATCTTTGGAGAGACCGGCGAGGGCCATTCGTTAGAATGGGGGTGCTGACCGACATCCGTCCTCCGATTGGGACCCGGGTTTATAGGGTATATAGTGCAATTAATCTATATGTGTGCACGTGTGTGAGAGTCAAGATCTAGGTGTCAAGGTTAAAATAGAATGTTTTTTTGAAATTAAAAACAAAAACATGCAATGGCCGGGCCAAGTGGCTGCCTACGTTTCCCTTTTGTGGAGGAACTCAGGCCGTCGTAGTTCACACATAAGGCAAACGCATGTAAAACAGGGGATAAACATTTAGCAAGTACTCCTGCAAAACAAAGGTTAGCCTTATAATATATGGGGAGTTTCTTCGTCGTTAGGAAGGTCCCAAGACTCAGAAACAGGGGGGAGGGAAAATCTGGAACTCTGTGTGCGTGTTTGAACCGAATAAAATTCCCTTTTCAAACCAGAGAGTCAGATCCGCCAGGCAGAACTGAGATGTCTCATACGATACAAGTGATACCTCGTACGAGGCATCCCAGTCTAGAAATAGACTAACGTACATAATGTAAAATTTTGAAACAATGATGATTTCTTTCGACGCAAGTCTAACCCACTTACTGTGATCTCTCCCCAGCAGAGCACCACTATTTGCACGTGAGGTTTTTGCTTCGATGGCAAGCTTTCGACCTTCGATTCACCTTCTTGTTGATTTGAGAGTCGCCACCATGTTATTGTCGGAACACGGACCGAGATGTCTGGATTCGGGGGTTAAGTTATGAATTGGGAAGGTCAAGGAGTACCCAATTCACCCAATATAGGATTGGTCTTGCTAAGAAATCATCATCATCGTTTGAAAATCATGCATTCGTGTACCAAAAGATAAAAACAAACAAATAAATAATGACTTATTTATTTGGGATGTCGGATTATGTGCTTCGAGACCATCTCCATGGGTTGGAGAGGCTCTAGGCTGATCCTTTAATAGAATCACACTACTTCAAACACAAAGAAGGATATGAGAAGATAGAAAAGCAAAGATTTACCTAAGCATTTTCTTTAAGAATCTTATGGATGGCCTTGACTAAAGGCCTTGATCCTCCAAATTTCGTGGGTATCAGAGAGGGGCTGATTAGAAGAACTTCTTTGGTCAGATTTTGAGTGGTTGTTTGGTGAATATAGAGTCTACCCTTTTTTTGGTTCAAGAACCTTATATTTATAGGAGATTTTGACCTAGGGTTTTGGCCAATAAGGTAAGTTAAGGTGGGAATCAATGAGTTGATCTCCACAGAGGTATTTTTGGACTCTAGGATCGGCCATTAGGTTTTCCTGGATTGCATGAGTGTTTGCCAAGAAAAGGGGTTAAGATCAGCAAGGAAACTGACCAAAAATCCGACTGTCGAGGGGGATACCTCGTACGAGACATCAATGTCTCGTACGAGGCATCTAAGTGCTGGAATCACTTATTTGCCCTCTGCGATAGTTTTAATGTTCAGTTTGGCCCCTAACTAACGGAGTCAGTCAGAAACTTAACAAAACATGTCCAACTTAACGAGTTTTGACCCAAATCAAAGGCGAGGCACAGAAGTAGTGTGATTATAAATGAATGTCCAAAATGGGGTGTCTACACTAGGCTTCGAGGCTAGGGCTTGGAGTTAGAATGGTTTAAAGGTTGCAAAGGTGTTAAGGCTTCAGACATAAGGCTGGGAGTTGGAAAGGTTGTGTCTTCCTAGGCTTGAGACTAGGGATTGCTAAGATTGATGCTAGGGTTTACCATTTTCTGGGATTGATGGCTATGGCTTGAAAAGGAACGTTGTAACCTAGGCTTTAGGCTAGGGTTTATGACTAGGGATTGTAAGCTTCCTATATTTTGAGACTAAGGTGTAGGAATTTCCTAAGTCTAGGACTAGGTTTTGAAGGGAATGTTGAATCCTAAGCTCGATGCTAGGCTTGCGGCTAGGTTTTTAGAGAGGACGATGTGGTTCCTTAGGCTTGAGGCTAGGGTTTGGAGAGAATGCGTCTTCCTAGGCTTGAGGCTAGGGTTTCGAGCAAGTGTGACTACCTAGGCTTGAGGCTATGGTTTAGAGAGAATGCGGCTTCCTAGGCTTGAGGCTAGGGTTTTGAGAATGCGGATTCCAAGGCTTGAGGCTAGGGTTTGGAGAGAATGCGGCTTCCTAGGCTTGAGGCTAGGGTTTGGAAAGAATGCGGCTTCCTAGGCTTGAGGCTAGGGTTCAGAGAGCATACGACTACTTAGTCTTGAGGCTAGGGTTTGGAGAGCATACGACTACCTAGGCTTGAGGCTAGGGTTCGGAGAGCATACGAATACCTAGGCTTGAGGCTAGGGTTTGGAGAGCATATGACTACCTAGGCTTGAGGCTAGGGTTCGGAGAGCATACGACTACCTAGGCTTGAGGCTAGGGTTCGGAGAGAATGTGACTACCTAGGCTTGAGGCTAGGGTTTAGAGAGAATGTGACTTCCTAGGCTTGAGGCTAGGGTTTGGAGAGAATGTGACTACCTAGTGTAGATACCCCGGGGGAACCACGGCTTGGCTAGAGCGCGTGAATTAACCTAGGATGTCTAATTGTGTTTTAGAGTCGCCACCCACGTTTTTTAGGAGCGTAAGAAAACCTATTGTTTATGAGCCTAAGTTTGATTTACGAAAACAGAGATTCTTTAGGATGAGGGGTTCGGGGGTTAGGTTACGAATGGGAAGTACTTAAACACCCATTTCGCCCGAGCAAAGTCTGTCTTGTTTGTTCATAATTCACTTTCTAAGATAAATGTGTTCTTCCTATTAAAATGATGATGAAAGGGGGTTTTAGAGTTTGAAATGTAGGGAGATGACTCCTAGACCAATTCAATGTAATGAAAGGACCGTTGGTGTCATGTCCCAAATGGTTTTGGGTGATTGCACATGTGATTGAAGAAGAAGAAGAAGAAGAAGAAGAAGAAGAAGAAGAAGAAGAAGAAGAAGAAGAAGAAGAAGAGAAGTGCTTAAAACATTTACCTATAGTATCCTTCGAAAGAGAACCTCTTGTAAAGCCTTGAAGAAAAGGTTGAGTACTTTTGTTGAAGAAGTCCCAAAGGAAAAGTCTAGGCAAAGAGTGAGTAAAAAGTCTAAAGTGATGATTTTTCCAAGTCCTCCTCCAATGATGGATTGGAGGGGTTTTTATAGTTGAAAAGTGATGTTTTTTGGTGCCAAAACGGAGTCACAAAGATCAGTTTCCCGGGCAAAATCATATAAAATGAGCAAGGGAGAGATTCTTGGGCAAAATTTGTAACTGACACGCCCCAGAAGCGCGTGCATCCCACCTAGGCGGCGGAAGGCGAGCGCGTCTGGCCTTAAGGGGCGGAGGTGCGCGACTCTGAGAAGCGAATTTTGACAGAATGGACTAGAAAGTTAGAACTGTTATTCAGTTTAGTCCCGGGACTTAACGGAGTCCGTCTGGAACTTAACCAAAGTAACAGAAACTAACAGGAAACACTTAAAAGAGGGACAAACACAAAATCAAGTGTGCAATCAGGGTAAGCGGTCCAAGGCGGGGTGTCTACAGAGCCCCTCGGCGGCGTGGATTGCGAAGCAAACGCGCCGACGAAAGACAAACATCCACCTAGGACATTACCAAGAAAAGGAAAAGACTCGATAAAAGCAGGAATTTGAAATTGCGGAGGATAGAGGTGCGCTCCCTGTGTGAGCGGCTTTGAGAGATAAGGGTGTGCTCCCTGTGTGAGCAGCTTTGCCAATAGCGGGATCCGTTTGCTGAGAGCGGGATCCGTTTGCTGGAAGCGGGACCTGTTTGCTGATAGCGAGATCCGTTTGCTGGAAGCGGGACCTGTTTGCTGATAGCGAGATCCGTTTGCTGGAATGCGGGACCCAGAGGACCGTTTGCTGAGGTGCGGGATCCGGAGGACTGTTTGCTGAGGTGCGGGACTCGGAGGACCGTTTGCTGAGGTGCGGGACCCGGAGGACCGTTTGCTGAGGTGCGGGACCCGGAGGACCGTCTGCTGAGGTGCGGGACCCGGAGGACCGTCTGCTGAGGTGTAGGACCCGGAGGACCGTTTGCTGAGGTGTGGGACCCGGAGGACCGTTTGCTGAGGTGCGGGACCCAGAGGACCGTTTGCTGAAGTGCGGGGCCCGGAGGACCGTCTGCTGTAAAGTGCGGGACCCAGAGGACCGTTTGCTTTGAAATGCGGGACCCGGAGGACCGTTTTCTGTAGTGCGGGACCCGGAGGACCGTCTGCTGTGAAGTGCGGGACCCGGAGGACCGTTTGCTTTGAAATGCGGGACCCGGAGGACCATTTGCTGTAGTGGGACCCGGAGGACCGTTTGCTTTGAAGTGCGGGACCCGGAGGACCGTTTGCTTTGAAATGCGGGACCCGAAGGACCGTTTGCTGGAGTGCAGGACCCGGAGGACCATCTGCTAAAGTACAGGACCCGGAGGACCGTTTACTGAATTGCGAGACCGAGGGACCGTTTGCTTTGAATGGATGCAGATCTTGTTTGATGATGAAGCAGTGATTCCGTGGATCATCCCAGACCAAGTTGTTGTCATGAGTCGTACATTGACTATTTGACTTTGACTTTTGACGGGGTGCGGGCACAGTTGACTGCGGAATGCTTTGTGCTGGGGATGAAGTGTAAAAACTGATTTTGAGAAATAACGGCGTCTGTTACGACTCTCACTCAGCTTGTAGTGGTGGAGCCGAAAACTCAGATGAGCATGGATGTGACACCTTGATTCCCGCGTGGGGAGTTGTGTTTAAATTCCTCAGGGAGCAAAGGCGCGTGCGTCTGGTCTTTGCCGTGGGAAGCGCACGTGTTTCAGTGACACAGCGGGGGGCGCACGCATTCCGTCCTAGTTCGGCATACATAACCAGACAGTTCACTTTTCGGCGAGTTTTTTCAAAATTTCGAAGAGCCCTCCAAATTCTGAACCCAATTTTTGCGGAGAAATCACCCCAAAACACTTTCTTATTGTTCTAGGTGCGATTCTATCATAGAAACAATGTCAGATCGTCAACAATCTCCTCTATTCGAGATGCCACAGGGCGAGGAGCCGAGGTTGGAATTGAGGCGATGGACCCGAGTTTGCTCACGTATCAACCGTATACCCATATCTCCCACTTTGTCACAGCGGGATTGGTAAGAATCTTTCATTCTCTTTGTGATTTTCGCACTTTTGGGGCTGTTCTGTTTCACTCGTATTTTTTCGTTGTAACTTCTTTTGTTGATTGTCGCTGTTGATTTACTGCAAGAAACATGTTCGGATACCCCTTTCCATACCCACACACTCGTATGCATGTTGAAGTTTCTGTTTCGGGTTTGTTCGTTTTCTAGCCGTTATGCTGACGAAATTTTCGTTGTTTCTTGATTCTTTTCAGGAGTGGAGCCGCCTGTCGGAGATTCGAGGCGGAGCTCATGGCCCGGTCACCATCTGGAGTAAGCTGCCCGAGAATGTCAGGGCTCGGGTTCAGGCCACCCATTTTGGCCTTTTTATTACCAGTCTACCGGCGTTGAAGAATGATCCGGATGTTATTCAGGCTCTGAGAGAGAGATGGTGGGACACCACCCATACTTACCATCTGCCTATGGGAGAGGTCACGATGACGCCCACTGATTTCACGGCATTGACTGGTCTGCCGTTTGCGGGGGGCCTGTCCCTTGTGTTTTGAGAGGGACCCTTCGGACTACTGACGAGCTTTTGGCCCTGGTTGACTGCGGCTCCCGGTGAAGAATTATCGAGTCACTTGGGGGAGCATTCGTCGGTATTTTAGTATTCTTGCAGCCGAGCCTTTAGGTGTCACTGCTGAGCGGGTCGATGTTGTGGCCCGTTGTTTTATATGGTACCTGTTGTCCCATACTCTGTTTGCCAGTGGAGGGTCATCGGCTTCCTTGGATTTTCTTGACTTGTTGGTAGACTTGGACCAGGCTGGTTATTATAATTGGGGTGCAGCGGGCTTGGATGCTTGTTATCATAGTATGGATCTGACCAGCCGTTCGACCACTAGTTCGGTCACGGGTTTCAGCCTGTTGTGGGAGGTATACTGCTTTCCCCTTTTCTTTTCGGCCTTCTTGTCATTTGCTCTACTGTATCTTTGAACTGTCATTTAATTCTGCTCTTGCCTTTGTTTCGCAGCTATGGGCCTTTGCTGTCTTGGAGCTGAGGGACTTCATGATTAACAGAGAGGGTCAGCTCCAGTATCCGGACTGTGTGCGGTGGTCGTATAGGGAGAGGAACGTGAGGACTGGCACTGTTCCCATCAGCCTGCTTTCAGCTCGGCGCCACTTGGATTCTTTGAGGCCAGAGGCTGTCGCCCTTCTTTGTTTCCGTGGAGAGCTATTTATGCCTTTATTGAGCATACCCTGATTCCCACTCTCTCGAGGCTTCTGATGAGCTCAGTGGAGTGTATGTCGATGTATCTCGGAGAGAGAGTGTTTTGGCAGCATGGTGGTCAGGTGACGGACTTCCACCACCCTCTTAGGCCAGCAGTTCCTGATGTTCCTCCTTTCTGTCCTCGTAATTGGAGGGCTCTTTCAGAGGCAGACCGGGCAGTCTATCTTACGGGGGTTGATGCTGTCCCTTTCATTCATCTGGAGCAGGATTATGGTTTATTCCGGGAGCATAACCTCCAGCAGGGTTTCATGTTCACTGATCCGAGGGAGATACATGCTGCGCCACAGACTTCAGCTCGATTTTATCCCACCGGTGCTGGATATTGCTTTGATCCCCCTTTGCCTCCTTCATATTATACTTACTCGAACTTTAGGGTGTATGAGGAGCAGAGGGAGATTGTTCCCGAGAACGTGTTGCCGGAGAGAGAGCCTCCTGTTCAGGCTGCCGTGGTATGTTTTCCTATCTGTCTTTGCATTTCTCAGTTCCAGTCTCGCTTCTCTGTTCTTTGTATTGATGCAACTTCCTTTTTCCGTTCTTTATTGCAACAGGTACCTGTAGCTGCTTATAGGCACTTGGGCAGACAGAACAAAGGGATGAGGAGGAGGCTCCGTCAGCTGGAAGAGAGGGTGCTAGGGCTGTGCAGGGATATTGCTGCCATGACTAGAGATGCTGCTGGTGCTGTCTCTGGTGCTGCGAGAGGAGCTGCATGGGACGAGGCTGCAGGGATGCTGCACTGGATATTGATGAGGCTGTCTCTTCGGCGAGGCAGTCACTGAGCAGGAGTCTGAGCCGCGGAGGTAGCCATAGTAAGAGTCTGAGCCGAGGAGGTAGCCACGAGCCGGGGTGGTGCTACTTCATCAGGGAGAGCTGCCAAGAGGACCCGGCATGATGTTGTGGTTAAGACATCTGAGGAGGAAGAATCTGCTGCTGATGATGATGATGATGACGAGGAGACTGAGAGCGGCAGTGGGGGTGGACACGGTGCTGCCGATGATGATGATTCTGAGTAGCCTTTTGGGAGGACGAGAGAGATTGAAAACATTTTTATTTACCTGTAATAAACATTTAGCATGTATTTACAATCCTAGCTATTTACTACGCTTTTTAGTTATCTGTCTAGACTCGTTCCTAAGTGTCGACTCTTTATAAACAAATGTGTGCCCAAATGTGTTCATCATGGTTGCTTGAACTCCTTTTCTGTGCTGGGATCCGATTTCTTGCAGGTTGAAGGCGTTTGAACGTGCCTGGGCTTCTTTCTTGAACTGACAAGGGCATGTTCTGTTTCTATCTGCTATCAACGCGCGCGCGTCCGGCTTTGGTAGCGGGAGGCGCGCGCATCTGGAATCGCTTGTCGGAGGCGCGCGCTTCTGGCTTGCTGAATTCCAGCCCCTTTCTTTTTTGAGCAGGGCACTCCAACAGCTATAAATTCAAACCATTTTCGATCAGAATGATCACACAGCAATATTCTGCATTCTTTCCCTTACTCTATACCTCAAAATTCTTGTAGCAATGGCCCCGATGACCTTTACTTTTGAAGCCAAGGTTTCCATCCCCGAAGGTGATAAGTCCGTCCCCATTGCTCCAATTGTAAAGACGTGTCCTAGCGTTTTTGATCGTTTAGGAAGACCAAATGAGGTTGTTGTTGCCGCGGATTCTGTGAATCCGGTGGTCCACGTGAGGGATTATAGGCCTCGTTATTTGCCTAAGAAGAGGAAAGGCAAGGGGAATTCTTCTCATGTGTGGAAGCGTCCCGTGGTTGTTCTGGTCAAAGCTCCTTCTAGCAAGGGCAAGGAGAAGGTTGTTGATGAAGCTCCGTCTTGCCCGAGTGTCTTTTCTCGTCTTGGTGGTCTCGAGAATGCTCCACCTCTCTCCAAGAAGACTAAAGTCCGTCCCCAAAAGCGATGGGTCCCCAAACCGAAGAAAGATTAAATATTTCTTTGTACCCCATGAGATTGCAATTTAGAATAGACCACTTGTTAGGATTTTAATGTTTTATGTCTTTTAATAGCCCAACATTTTCGTTGTAATGATAAGAATGATTCAAGAAATGAATAAAAATTGCATCTTGTTATTTGAAATGATTTGGGTATTTGTTTATGTTTTAGACCGCACCCGAAGGTTGCCTACGTTCCTCCAGTGTAGAGGCTCAGGTCTCCGTAGTTCAACAAACGAAACCATTTTTTTTTGTGTGCACCCTGTTTTTTTGCCTAGACCGCCCTTTCGGGTTTTCAATCTAGCGGGCTTCTTTTTTGCACGTGCTCAATTTTTGCCTAGGCCGCCCTTGCGGGTTTTCAACCTATCGAGCTTTTTTTTTTTTTTTTTTTTTTATGGTCTTCGTTTATTAGACGTAAAACATCTTCAATTTGTCGAGGTTGACTTCCTTTGGCAGTTGATCTCCGTCTAAGTCCACGAGTCGGACTGCACCGCCGCTTAATATCTTCTTGACTACGTACGGACCAATCCATCGGGGTCCCCCATTTTCCAGGGGGTTCATGGCATTAGGAGGGTGTTGTCTTAGGACCAAATCTCCCACACTGATGTTTCGGGGCTTCACCTTTTTAATGAAAGCCCTAGCTAGCATTCTTTGTTGATAGGCCCTCGTACGTTCGATCGCTCTTAGCCTTTTCTCGTCGAGTAGGGCTAGCTGTTCATATCGACTTTGCATCCAATCGACTTCATTGACTTGGTTCTCGAGAAGGACCCGCAGGGACGAAACTTCAAGCTCTATTGGTAGCACAGCTTCGGAACCATATACCAGTGCATAAGGAGTTTCTCCAGTCGCTGTCCGTATTGACGTGCGGTAGCCCCACAATGCTAGAGGTAGCTTCTCGGGTCAATCCCTTCCAGTGGAGGCCATTTTCTTCACAATGGTCTCGATTGTCTTATTGGCTGCCTCGACCGCGCCGTTTTCTTGAGGGCGGTAATGGAGATGACTTGTGCTTAGTACTTGTATTCTACCAGGAGTGCGTCCATTTCTTTCTCAAAGTGAGAGCCATTGTCTGAGATGATCTCATGAGGAACGCCGTACCGGCAAATGATGTGGGTTTTCACAAATTCGGCCACTTTCTTGGCGTTGAGAACTCGGTAAGCCTGTGCTTCGACCCATTTTGTAAAATAGTCCACGGCTACTAGGACAAAAGATTGTCCGTTGCTTCCAGTAGGGTGAACTTTGCCGATGATGTCTATGCCCTAACAAGAGAAAGGCCAAGGCGTAGTCATATTGTAAAGCTGTGAGGGTGGAGCGTGCTGTAGATTGGCATGGAATTGGAATTTGGCGCACCTCTTGACTTTCTCGATGC
Organism: Campanula takesimana; assembly: GCA_026119855.1. NCBI lineage: Eukaryota > Viridiplantae > Streptophyta > Magnoliopsida > Asterales > Campanulaceae > Campanula > Campanula takesimana. The sequence goes on from JAOWBW010000626.1 coordinate 57,004, forward strand.
AGTCCCTTTCCATGGTACTCCAATAATAACCCATGCGGAGTATCTTCTTGGCCAACATAAACCGTTCATGTGAGGCCCACATTCACCTTCGTGGATCTCATGCATTATTTCTTGAGCTTCGGTCTCATTTGCACATAGGAGATTGATCCCCTCGTGATGCCTTTTGTAGACTCGGTCCCCAATCAGTACATATCGGGAGGCTAGTCTTTGCAATGCCATTTGAGACTTCTTATTGCTGTTCTCGGGATAAGTACCATCCTTGAGGAAATTCATGATATCTGCGTACCATGGGGAGTTTGCTTGGACCTCGTTGATCTCAATACTCATGCAGTATGCCGGACTATTTCGTCGGGAAATTTTGAAGGGCTTCACCATTTTACCCTCAGGCATTTCGACCAGTGAAGCGATGGTGGCTAGTTCATCAGCAAAACGGTTTTTGTCCCTTGGCAGGTAATTGAAGGTGATTTCTTGAAATTGTTCAACCAACTCCTCAAGATGTTGACCATACCGTTGCAGGGTTGAGTCTTGAATCTTCCATTTTCTGGATGTCTGGTTGATGATGAGCAAGGAATCACCGAATACTTCTAAACTTGTGACATTTCTCTCCAGGGCTGCTTCGAGCCCCGCTATGCAAGCTTCGCACTCAGCGGTGTTGTTAGTGGCTTCAAATTTGAGGCGGATGGCGATTGGAGTATACATGTCCTTTGGATCAACGAGTAACATCCCTATGCCATATCCATGCTTATTGGTTGTGCCATCGAAAAAAAGTTGCCACTTATTTTCTTCTGTTGTAGCGCAAATTAAATGCTCGTCGGGGAACTGTATATCTTCCCCCTTCACTTCGTCACATGGAAATTCAGCAAGCTGATCACTGAATACTTTCCCCCTGATGATGGATTTTAGTGTGACGTAAGTGATATCGTAGCCGGCGAGCATGAAATATCATTTGGCTATTCTTGTTGACATGAAAGGCTTCTCGAAGATGTAGCGAAGCGGGTCCACTTTTGTTACCAACTTGATTGGGAAGGCCTCCATGTAATGCTTGAGCTTTTGAGTAACCCAAACCAATGCAGCACAAAACTTCTCTAAGACAGAGTAGTTCTTTTCAACTCCTTGAAACCATCGGCTGACAAAGTAGATGGCATTCTCTTTTGTGGAGTCTCGCTGTTCTTGTGCTAACATAGCCCCTAGGGCTTCATCATTGACAGTGAGATAGAGCAAGAGAGGCTTCTCTTCGTGTGGTGGAACCAAAACTGGATGGCATGTCAAGTAGTGCTTCACTTGGTTGAAGGCTTCTTGGCACGCATCGGTCCATTCTAGAGCCACATTCTTTTTGAGTAGCTTGAAGATTGGCTCACACATGGAAGTGAGTTGGTGCACAAACCGACTGATGTATTGGAGTCTGCCCATGAAACCTTTGATTTCTTTCTGCGTCTTTGGGGGAGGCATGTCAATGATTGCCTTGATCTTGGAGGGATCGGCTTCAATTCCTCTTTCAGTGACCATATAACCTAAAACCTTCCTCTGATGACCCCAAAAGTGCACTTTGCGGGATTGAGTCTCATGTTGTGTTGTCGAAGCCTTTCAAAGAACTTGCGAAGGTCGATCAAATGTTGACCGTTGGTTCCCTTTAAATGGATGATCATATCGTCTACATAGACCTCGATCTCTTTATGAATCATATCGTGGAATAGATCCGTAACAGCCCTCTGGTAGGTAGCCCCAGCGTTCCTTAGTCCGAACGGCATGACTTTGTAGCAGAAGGTCCCCCACGGAGTTGTGAAAGCTGTCTTGTGTTGATCCTCTTCGGACATGAGAATCTGATTGTAACCGGCAAAACCGTCCACGAATGAGCGGACTTCATAGTTGGCAGTTGAATCGACGAGCATGTCGATGTTTGGTAATGGAAAATCATCTTTCGGGGAAGCTTTGTTCAAATCCTGGAAGTCCACACAAACTCGAACCTTGCCGTTTGCCTTTCTGACTGTCACAATGTTGTTGGCTAGCCAAGTTGGATACTCAATGAGTTTGATGAAACCACACTGAGGAGCTTTTCAATCTCTTCTTTGACTTGTAAAGACCATTCTGGCTTGATCTTTCTGAGCTTCTGCTTTACTGGCTTGGCGTCCTCTCTGATCGGAATTCTGTGCTCTGTGACCTTTCTGTCCAAACCCGGCATGTCTTTGTATGACCATGCGAATACATCCACAAATTCTCTTAGCAGTGCAGTCAATCTATCTTTGTCTTCCCCCTTGAAGAAGCTGCAAATCTTCGTTTCTTTCGTCTCTTCGTCGGTACCCAGATTAACAACATGCAATTCCTCATCAGCCCCTAGACCATTTTCACCACGACAACGAACCTGTTGAGCTACTTCATTTAGGTATGTTATGTTTTCGTGGTCTATTTCATCATAATTTGAATCGTTATTAACTTGTTCATTAAGTTCGTTATTAGTTAATTCATCATTTATGATGTTTGCAATCTCGGGGTACTCAGAAATATCAAATTTTTCATTAGCAAAGAAAGGAAACACACGCTCGGCTATTGCCTCCATATCCTCTTGGGTGAGGGCATTAGAAACACTCTCGGACTCGAAATTAAGTGTGAGCCGCTCTTCCTTTGTTGATGTGCGGGGTATGCAACCCATTTCTCGGATCAAGAAATCCTCGGATACTATGGGCCCCTTCGTTTAATACCAGTTGTTGATTGGCTCGGAGCTTGGCTGAATCTTGCTAATAGATGGGCTCTCCATTTCTGTGTTGTCGGAGATGGCGTTGACTTGACAATCGTCCATGATGGCAAATTCTTCGAACATGGAGGCTAGATCGGATAGTTCTTCCCCCATGGTAACCTCTACCTCGGACTCTATAGTCACTTTCTTGCCCCACCACTCTCGGGGTGACATCGGAGTAGGCTCCCTTTCTTGTGTCGGTGTTTCACAATCAGTGAAGATCTCGAGACCAGGCTTTCTGACGCCCTTGTCGTTAACCCACGGTTCGGGAAAGATCATGTACGGAACATCTTCCCCTTGGCGAACAAAATAACCGTTTAGTGTGTTGCGGTAAGGCCTCAAGTTGGGGATTTCATATCGTCGACCTTCTTTGCGAGCTTGGGTCCTTTGATTCTTGACTGCTTGCTCGTGTTTCAAGTCGTCCTTGGTAGGCTCGTATCCCAGACCAAACTTGTTCTCGACAAAAGGAACTACCACGGGGTGCAATATCCCTTGTTGATGCTTCCCTATGCCAAGACCGGGAAAGTGATTCATGTTCCTCATCATGCGGAGGACTTTAGGATTGCTGGGGACCCACTGTCTGTTTCCCCCTTCTTTGTCAATGGTGTTGACGCCGGAGAGAGTGGCATCTTCTATCCTGTGTTGGACTTGGTGAACGGGTTGTCCCCCACTTCTGTGGATGGTGACATTCTCGGCCATGATAGTGACTATCTCGTCCCCATTTCTGATTTTGACACACTGATGGAGAGTGGAAGGTACCGCATTGGAACTGTGGATCCAAGGTCGGCCCAGAAGTAGGTTGAATGAAGCAGGGACATCAAGTACTTGGAATAGGACGGACATGATCATGTTTTCAAATTCGATATCAACTTCTATCATTCCCATGACTGTACGGGCAGTGCTGTCGTACCCTCTAATGACTTGTGCGGAGGGTTGTAAATCGGAGTTTTTGAGCCCCAGTATGCCCATGACTTGGCTAGGCATTAAGTTGAGTGCAGAGCCACCGTCTACTAGAACCCTTGAGATGGGTCTCCCCCTTGCCCTTACTTTGAGGTAGATGGCTTCATTGTGTTCGGACCCAAATGGCGGGAGGTCCATGTCAGCAAAAGTGATGACATTGCCGAAGTGAATATGACCTATCATTGCTGTGAGGTCCTCAGGAGTCGTGTTGGGAGAGACTGATGTGTCATCCAAGTTCTTGATGACGAGGTCTCGGTGTTTCTTTGATGATGCAATAAGGTCCCAGATGGATATGTTGGCTTGCGTCTTCTTGAGTTGTGTTAACAAAGGATCTTCGGGTATCTCGCGTGCTTGCGATCTTTGAGAAGAGGTGCTGGTTGCTGCAGTATTGGGAGGGATTGTGCTCGTTATTACTCGGCCGCTGCGAGTGAGCACGTTCACGGTCCCTTGTAGCCTCTTCTTTCTATTCTCTAAGACTTCCCTCATAATCTCATCATAAGTCACAACATAACAAGAATTATCAAGTTTATTCATATCATCGGAGCCCTCATTCACAATTGGGATCGAATGAGTGGTTCCTTCAAACTCTCCTACCTCTATTACATTGACACCACCCTCATTAGGGATTATGAATTCCTTCTTGTCTATGAGGTCTTGGATGGTGTTGCGGATGGAGAAGCAATCCTCGGTGAGGTGGCCGGTGCATTGATGGTAGTCACACCATTTGTGGTGAGCATGATTGGCACGGAGCGGTTGTGGTTGCTTGTACTCTTGAAGGGGGGTGATTTGTCCCTTTGCCTTTAGAGATTCATAGGCCTCGGTGATGGTCATGTCGTTGAGAGGAGTGTAGACGCGGTCGTTTTGGGACCATTTGCCTTGTGGTGGGGGAACCTTCTTATAATTCCCCTTTTCAGTAGTAACGGCATTGACAGAAGCCTCTTTGTTTGAACTAGAGGCGGCCGTGTATCGGTAGGTAGGAGTGGCCTTCTTAATCTCCTTGAGCAAGTCATCCATGCGTACCCCCACCTCATACATTTTGGAGAAGTCAGAGTAGCAAGCCCCACTTAGGTGGGTGCGGAGATCAATCTCGAGACATTTGAGAAAGGTGTCCATTTGCTCTTTTGTGTTTGGCCTCTCAACAATTTCAGAGAGTTTGTCATTCCATCTCCTTGTGAAGTCAATGAAGGACTCGTTGTCTCTTTGAGTGGTATTCTCGAGCTCTTTCCTTGTGGGCCAGTGAGTGGTGTTGCCTTGATATTGATTCTTGAAGGCAAGCATAGCGGCATCCCAATCAAGACGGACAGTGAGCGGGAGAGTTGCATACCAATCCTTGGCCGCCCCCTCGAGGGTGAGAGGAAGCATTGAGCCATAACTTTTGGGGAGACCTTCTTCGGAACCATAGCCCAAATGTAAGTCTCGATGTGAGCCATCGGGCATGAGTTGCCCTTAAACTTGCTAATGTCGGGCATCTTGAACTTGTCGGGAAGAGCGGCCATCGTGCTCATGAGGATGGATGACTGATAAAGGCTTGTGTTGGAGTCTTTTCCCATGTTGAGGCCGTCAAATTTCTGATCAATGTAGGCCATGATGGAATCGACCATTTTGGGGTCGTTGTTGTCGGTGCTTGGTCCCCCTACTTTTTTGGTACGGGCACTGACATACGGGCTTTCAAACAAACCCTTGGTCCAATCGGATTCCTCATTGTCATTAACCCCCTTGTTCTTGGAGAGTTTGAGGAGCTTGGCTTTCAGTTGGTCAACCTCGGCCTCGTGGGCCTCCCTTTGACTGTCGACATGAGCTTGCCACAAGGCTTCTTTGGTTTGAGCCTCGGTGTTGAGAGTGGTGATTTGTTGTTTGAGTGTTTGAACAATGGCAGAAAGCTGTTCGAGAGTCATGGCGTTGTTGGTGTTGGAGTGGCCGGCCATTGATGATGTAGAAGCTGTTGGAGTGATCGGTTCACGGACAAGCCTATTGGATGAATCTTTGCAGATGCGGAGAGTACCAATCGGACCTATAATTGGAGAAGTATCCCTTATCAGTCTCGGTTCGCACTTTCGGTCCATGAAGAGGTTGAGGACACACAGTTGGGCACACGACTCGAACCACATAAGAATAAAGACTCTTTTTTTTTATATATATATAAGTCGGAGGGAATGGGTCTCTTTTGGGGTTTCTAAGAAGATAATGGAATCGTCCCACTAGTATATAGCCATCTCGCGGTCCCATATACTCATCGGATTCCATCGCGTTTGTGAATCCTACATGTATCGGAATTAAACTAAATTAATGTAGTAAAGCATACATGCGGGGACGGATTTTTATTTTCGTCCAAAATAACCACTTTTGGGGACAGATTTTTATTGCGTCCGTTTCAACAAGTTGGCATGTATGATTTGAAGACATTAGTTTAGGGAAATCTCGGTACATGGAAACCGACTTGAGTCACGGAGTGTTAGACCCTAACTAGAATTGTGTGTCTTGTGCTCGGCTTGAATATGAGGCTCAAAAGTCACCCCCGGCATGTAGTCATGAACTACGCCACGGGCTGAGGTTTACCGCTTCGAAAGGGCCAAGGTCGAGTGGAGCTTGAAACTTTCTAGGACGGGCCTCGACGGGTTTGGGGTTGGACTTGCGCGACTCGATAGTGAGCAGTTCATAGGAGTAATGTGCACGTAGTGTGAGGTCTATCACGTGACAAAATTTTTTATTTTATTTTTTTTTTGTTTGAAAAGAAAAGATAAGAACACATAAACACATAAATTACAACTCCCGAATCACCCGTGTGACCGGTAAATGAAACATAAAAATAAACAGTCCAAGGGGTCAATTCTGTTCTGATGCAGGCAACTGTGCCCACACCCCACTGTTCTGTCCAGTCACTGAAACCTCTTCTTGCCCTGGAAATTGGCCCAGAAGCACGCGCCTCGGGCTAGTGTTGTGGGAAGCGCGCGACTGGCGCATAGAAACTGGGAGGCGCCCGCTTTTGGGCTCACCTGTCAGATTATCAGAAAACTTATGGACTCAGGGGATTGCCCTGGTCCTGACTGTGTGATGGAACCCCTGCAATGTTTGTTAGCACGAAATAATAGGAAGAATAGGAAGAATACATGGAAGGCGGGCGATTCTGGAATTTGACTCGGGACGCGCGCGCTTTGGACCATGAAGGTCCGAGGCGCGCGCTTCCCACGTCAATTTCCAGAATGCCCAGAAAAGTGAATTATGAACAGGAACACAAGTTTAACCCTCAAGCAGTCCCCATCGGAGTCGCCACTGTAGATACCCCGGGGGAACCACGGCTTGACTAGAGCGCGTGAGTTAACCTAGGATGTCTAATTGTGTTTTAGAGTCGCCACCCACGTTTTTGAGGAACGTAAGAAAACCTAATGTTTATGAGCCTAAGTTTGATTTACGAAAACAAAGATTCTTTGGGATGAGGGGTTCGGGGGTTAGGTTACGAAATGGGAAGTACTTAAACACCCATTTTGCCCGAGCAAAGTCGGTCTTGTTTGTTCATAATTCACTTTCTAAGATAAATGTGTTCTTCCTATTAAAATGATGATGAAAGGGGGTTTTAGAGTTTGAAATGTAGGGAGATGACTCCTAGGCCAATTCAATGTAATGAGAGGACCGTTGGTGTCATGTTCCAAATGGTTTTGGGTGATTGCACATGTGATTGAAGAAGAAGAAGAAGAAGAAGAAGAAGAAGAAGAAGAAGAAGAAGAAGAAGAAGAAGAAGAAGAAGAAGAAGAAGAAGAAGAAGAAGAAGAGAAGAAGAAAAGAAGAACTTAAAACATTTACCTATAGTGTCCTTCGAAAAGAGAACCTCTTGTAAAGCCTTGAAGAAGAGGTTGAGTACTTTTGTTGAAGAAGTCCCAAAGGAAAAGTCTAGGCAAAGAGTGAGTAAAAAGTCTAAAGTGATGATTTTCCAAGTCCTCCTCCAATGATGGATTGGAGGGGTTTTTATAGTTGAAAAGTGATGTTTTTTGGTGCCAAAACGGAGTCACAAAGATCAGTTTCCCGGGCAAAATCATATAAAATGAGCAAGGGAGAGATTCTTGGGCAGAATCTGTAACTGACACGCCCCAGAAGCGCGCGCATCCCACCTAAACGGCGGAAGGCGCGCGCGTCTGGCCTCAAGGGGCGGAGACGCGCGACTCTGAGAAGCGACTTTTGACAGAATGGACTAGAAAGTTAGAACTGTTATTCAGTTTAGTCCCGTGACTTAACGGAGTCCGTCTGGAACTTAACCAAAGTAACTGAAACTAACAGGAAACACTTAAAAGAGGGAGAAACACAAAATTAAGTGTGCAATCGGGGAAAGCGGTCCAAGGCGGGGTGTCTACACCTAGGCTCGAGGATAGGGTTTAGAGAGAATGCGACTTCCTAGGCTTGAGGCTAGGGCTTGGATACCAGAAGTATTTGAAGGTTGGTCTTGGTTTAGGCTTAAGAAAGTTTGAGGTCTAGGAGTGTTATGGTTTGGGGCAGGTGAGCTTGATACCTCATGGTTGGGTAGGCTTGATAGGTTAGACCTAGGCTAGAGTGCTAGGGTTTAGCTAGAGTAAGACTCGGATGGGTGCTAAGGAGATCGGGACCTAATGGAACGGTAGGCGTGAGATTCAGAATCTTTCGATGGCTAGATAGGGTAGCCTTGGGACGTATGGCTTTTAAGCGGGTAAGTCTTTTGTGCTAAAGGAATCGCGTTATGGGTTAGGACCAGGCAGGCTTGAGGTCGGGCTAAAGAGCGATGGATTGGGATTGGATGATCCTAGTACCTAATGGTTTAAGGTTTTAGAGCGGGCATGACGGGTTTGGACCCTAAGGTGTTGAGAGTTTAGGCTAGGTGCAAGCCATAGGTGCGGGAAATATGTTTGGAAGATGTGACCATGTTGGTGCTTAGGACAAGAATTGAGTCTCAAAGGCTTACTCGAGTACAATAGGTACCTAATAGTATTAGGTATGCTTAGGTCCTAAGTTTATCTTAGAGGTCATGTGCGTGACCAAGCTCGTTTGGCAATAGTGGAGGTAGGTTTGGTATGGGACCAAAGGTGTTAAGGACACGGGTTTTGACTGGATGGGTTTTGACATCTCTATTGCATGGCACGGCATGCGCTAAATACTATGTGCTTGAGCAGGTTCGAGGTTTGGACTCATTGGGGGAGCAAGGTTCGAGATCTAAAGAGTTCAAGGATGGATCGTGTAGGTTCGAGGTTTGGACTCGACTTGGATTAAGTAGGTTAGAGACCTAAGGGGTTGAAGGTCAGACTAGGTAGTCTTTTGAGGCTAATGGGTGAAACTAGATTTAAGAGTGGCAGGGCCATGGTTTGGATATGATGGTAGGCGTAGATAGGATTGTTTTGGTTGGACCGAGCAGGCTTGGGAACTAAAGAGTTCTAAGGGTCGACATCTAAGGTTATAGACTTAGAGGGTAGATAGTCTTGTGATCTAAAGAGTTTAGGATTTGAGACCTAAGGTGTGGATCGGATATGCTAGAGACCTAAAAGATAGGCGCTTGGTGGACTCGAATGGTCTTGGGATCTAACGGATCACTCAACAAGTTAGACTGGGTAGACATAAAAGGTTGGACCTAAGAGGATAAGAGAGCCATGTCTTAGACAGGGTAAGAATGAGTATGTGTTGGTAGGTTTGAGATCTAAGAGATCGGGTAGGCTTGGGACCGGTAGGTTCGGGACCTAATGGGTCACTCCAAGGATTTGGCTTTGGTAAACCGGTTTAAGGTTTGAGGCTTTGGATAGAGCCGGTTTGAGGTTTGAGGTTTGAGGAGTCATGCTACGAACTTGTAGAGGGTCGAGCTAAGGGGTTATGGTGTAACCTAGGTAAGACTCATCGGGTAGGTTCGGGACCTAAGGGGTTACGGTGTGACCTAGGTAAGACTGACCGGGTAGGCTCGGGACCTATGTTTTTAAATCAGGTAAGTTGGGACCTAGAGAGTGAGGGTTTAGGCCTACAGGACTCCTAAAGTGTAGGAGATATAGTAAAGGACCGAGTTGGTTTAAGAATCACAAAGATTGGTCCTAGATGGACCAAGGATGTATTTTCAATTTTGTGGAGACAGAGAGTGCGGGTTTATAAACAAAGTGTCGGGAAAGAGAAATTTTTTGAAAGTGTTATGATTTTATAAAAATGCCTTATAATTAATTATGATTTTAACAAATTCAAAGAACTCGTCACATGCCGAGTTTGACGATGAGGGGTGCCCTTCCGCTAAGTATATCCTTGTTAAAGCCCCGGTAGAAACCACATAGTCAACCCATCCTGTTGGGGATTCTCTAGTTTGGTGAGCGGGTATCCTCCCTCCTTTGAGAAATTCTACGTCGATCTTGATGATGAGGAATGCCCTTCTTCTAAGCATGTGCTTTGTTTAAGCCTCGATATTCTCTGAGAAACCACGTAGTCAGTCCTTCTTTGTTAGGGAAGCCCCAGTTTGGTGAGGGCAGAGAGCGGGATATACAACCTCTTTTAAGACGCACCCTTTTTTCTGCCTAGACCGCCCTTGCGGGTTTTCAATCTAGCGGGCATTTCTTTTGCGTCATTTTTTTTTTGAAATCATTCAATCGACTTAAAAAAGGAGAAAGAATTGTTTGAAAACATGCAGGGGTATTTTAGGGAGAGAAAGAGAGAGAGAGATAGTGCTCACATTTTGACTCTTTAGACAACTGAGTGTATATATGTACAAAAGGAAGGAAGCCCCTACTTGACAGAAAGTAAGTGTTTAGCTCTTTCCTAGATTGTAGAACAGAGGACTTGTCGAGACATTTGAAAATTGTTTTATTCAAGATTCTCATTTGATTGCTCGAGAATGGACCTTGTTGATTGATTAATGAGTTTTGGTTAATGGGTAAACAAGTAGCCTCAAAATAATAAATGTTTTGATTGATTGTGACTGAAGAACCCAAAAGTAGAAATAGAAGGTGGAAGAGAGAAGAGAAAGAAAATTGGCTCAAGGTGGGTTGTGTATATTTTGGACCGGACCCGAAGGTTTCCTACGTTCTCCTCAATGTGAGAAGCTCAGGTCCACGTAGTTTGGGGGTGGCTTGGCTGATGATGAAGTTGGGTTTGAGTTTAGAGGTGTGAGTTGCTCCGTTGTTGCTTGTTGCTTTGGACTTCTTCATTGTATTTGTCATGGGCTGCTGCTGCTGTGTTAAACTTCTTTGTAGGGAAAGAAAGAAAAATAGATCATTTGAAGTGAAAATAAAATAGGACTTTTAATTTTCTATGGTGATAGCCCCTTCTATTTTTCTATTTTTTATTTTATCTCTTTGTGCACACCCTTTTTTTGCCTAGGCCGCCCTTTCGGGTTTTCAACCTAGCGGGCTTCTTTTTTGTGCAATGCTCTAATTTTTGCCTAGGTCACCTTTTTGGGTTTCAACCTAGCGATCTTTTCTTTTTATATTTGTACATGAAATATTGGGCAAGACGAGCCCCTAGTTTGCTTTCGCCTCTCTCGATTGCAAGGTAGCCTCCTTATAGTTCAAGCGGCCTTTTTCTGGCGACGTGCATCGTTGCCCCTTGATTTTCACCGGCGGAGCTCCATCGGATTGTCACGTGGCACCTACGAATGGCATGAACAACTCCATACATTTCTTTTACATTTGTGATGGAATACGGACAACCCCGGTGTATCGGCATGTAGTACTCATGAAGGGAGCAAACAACCTCTTGAATTGTCGCAGCATGGATTCCTATTTGATGATGAGCAACCGCAGTCCACGTCTTCATCATGACCGTATGGAAAAGGGTTCTAATGGTAAGACTGGAGGTGTATGAGGATAGTGTATGGGAGAAGACGTACAGGGAGAGTGTACATGAAGGGTGTACACGGGGGGAGTGTATATAGAGAGTGTATGGGGATAGAGTGTAGAGAGAAGAGAAAGCGATTTGTTCATCCCAATTGATCAAAGCATTTGTTATCTTGAGACTAATTGTTTATTTATTTATGTGAATGGTTTGCGGGTCCATTTACCTTTTAATGAGTCGTCATTAATGATTAAGTTTAAGATTAATTCATCATATAATGATATAGCAATCAAGTGAAAATGGTGAATAAAACAAATTTCATGGAATTGATTTATGCAAGATTATGTCTCAAGTCTAGAGAGAAAAGAAATAAATACTCTTTTATTTGAACTAAAATATTTAAAATGACTAGTCCGTGGTGGACTTTTACTAAAGAAACAAAAATCATCCAAGGTGGACTTTTGACTAAGGACACTCTAGAACCTACGAAGACTGAATGAATTCCTTTTTTTATATACATTTAAAGGAGGTAGCCCCAATTTGCTCATTTTGATATCCAACCACATTCATTAGGCGCGTGGCGGCGTTGATTTGAGTTTTCGGGACGTGGCCTCTTTGCATTGCTTCCCTTGTTGACACTGTGGGAGTCCTCCTCATCACCGTCTACATCGTCCTTGGTATGTTGAGGTGATCTGAAGTGAATTGATGAGAGATTTTTGCTAGCATGATCGGAGATCTCTTGTCGTTGATCCCAAACACCATCTTGGATTATCGTGGCTAGTTCATTGAGCTTCTCAGAGATGCTTTGTCTCTCCTTTGAATGACGAGTCTCTTGTTCCTCGAGTGCTTTAGCCATCTCCGTCCTATGGCGCTTTTCTTGGGTTTCTAACGCCAAGTGAAATTCTTCGGCATGACGTCTGTCTCTTATGTCGAGGACCATCTTCAAGTCTTCTATGTGCCTTTTCTCTTGGAAGTCAAATCTTTCGGCCACGTAGGCAAGGGCCTTCTCGAAGTATTTTGACGACATGCAGGCGACCTATGGTAGTGATTTGAGGCACATTAATCATTTTCAATGATGTTAGGATCACAATTAATGACAAGGCATCGTTATAAAATCACTTTTTGGAAAAGAGTCAGTCTTGTCGCGACCCGAAAACCCGTTTCTATTTTCTTAGTAATAAATATTTATTTATTATTTATGTATTTATTTATTTATGTGTGCATTTTGTGTTTTATAATATTTCATGCCAAGTTTTTTTTTTTTTAACTGATCATTTGTGCTAAGTATAAAGTTAGTGGCTTTACTTGAAAGTGGGGTAGAAGGGTTTATGTGCCCAAGGTGGGTCTAGAGGGGCCTAAGTGTAACCTTTTAAATATCGTACTTACTCCCCTCCCTCCCTCTCTTCTCCTGCACACTCACACACACACACACACTCAATCATCTCTCTCTCCTCCATTGTTGCAAAGAAAGGTAAGAAAAGCTCATCTCATTTTCCTCCATTTGGTCTTCTTTTACTCATCTTTTCTTAATACTCATTTTATATAAAATGTTTAGATCATCGCTAGGATCGTTTATAGCCAAGAAAATCTGAATTCCATTTCCTTTCATAAAATTTCAAGTAAGTTACTTTCCCCCTTTTTATGCTAAAATGTTCATACTAAGCTCATATGATGCTATGTTTACTATATATTGCTTCTTGGTTTGATTTGGAGTGGATTGACATTTATTCATTTTTCGGAGAATTTGATGTTTGAATCATTCTTTGATTTGGGCTGTTTAGATGTGATAATATGAATCCTTTTAGGCTTATAAGTTGTTTTAGTACCTTAGTATGCTAGTTAGAAGTGTTTGATTTTGGTTGAGTTGTGGAATGGAAATAATGGGTAAGAACCCAGGTCATTCCTGCCGATTTCCGGCAGAACAGGGGTTGTGGGCGACCGCCCACTATTAGGTTGGGCGACCGCCCAGGTCATCAGTTGTTTTGGTGTTAGGCAATGGTTTTGGGCGACCGCCCATAATGGCTGATCTGAAGGTCTCTATTTTTAGTTGTTTTTCGAAGTCAGCTTGGTCTAGGCTCGGGATACCATTCTAGTTAACTTAAGTTAATATCGTGGAACACTCTAGTGCTTGAGATTGGTTCCTTTGTGAACAAATGTGTTATGGAATTTAACTAAGTATTGTTTGAGAATGTTGGAACAACTTTATAATGTGATGTTGGATTGATTTACCTTTATGATGATTATTTGGCTTGGTTCCCTACTTTGGAATCATTGCCCCGTTGTTGTTTCAAGCGAGTATTTATTACTATGTGTTTGTTTAAAGTCCAGCTGGTACTTGTGTTCGATTCAGGCAATGGATAATATTATAATGGCACGAGCCAAGTCCAGTATAGTAGCGTCCATTGGTTCCTCTTTTCCCCATCCAGATTGGCCTTGGTTGGGATGATCTAGCTCCCTTTGGTGAGTATTCTAGCTAGTCGTTTGGGTTATGACTTTGTGTCATATTCCCCTTGTTACTTTATCGTTGTTACATGGTTCCGGTACCAGGGTTGTTACCTTCAGCTGTTTATGCTACTACGAAGATTGGATGATTGGTTGATTTGGTTGAAGCTGCGCAGCGATTGTTCTATCCGTTTGGGAAACCTTGGCTTATATCCTTTGTTACTTGTTTAATTCCGCTGCTATCTGTTAACTGCTAATTTCTACGTGCTATGTGAGATTGATTATTGTTTATTGCATCATAGCATATCATGTAGTTGCATAAGTGGCTTATTGAGATTTATCTCACCCCCTTTCTTTTTATCTTTGTTTTTTTCCTTAACCCCCCAGGAGGAAAGTAGTAGGTCTTGCTGATCACGAAAAGGACGTCGAGAGGATTCGTGGCTTTTGGGCAGGTGGTTGTTCGGTTTGCATTACTTAAATGTATAACTTTTGGGGCAGTGTTACCAAACTATGACGTCATTAAGAAGTTGTAATATTTTGTATTTTTGGTGTAAGCTTGTGGAGCTTATACTAGTGGTTTAGTAATGTTGCAAAGATTTGGATTTCTAAAACCGTGTATTATCATCTTTTGGTATCAAAGGAAATTCTTATCTTCAGTATTTTGGTGTTTTATTGTTTTAAATCAACGTCCAGCTTGCGAGCTCCCGGCCCGCGGGGTCGGGGTCACGACAGTTGGTATCAGAGCTATGGTTTAGCTCTAAGTTTAAGCATAGGTGGACTAGAATGACCTAGGAGGGTAGTTGTGTTTGGAGTGAGTAACGATTGGTGTTTTATGCAGGTACTTGTTCAAAATGGCTAGAAGAAGGGCTGGTGTAGGTCACATTGGGGCTTCGAATCTTGAAGAGTTACGGGAAGAAAATCGTGCGATGTTTCAGGGTATGTTCGAAGCTGCTATGAATGCCATTCATGATCAAGGGCCGAGAGAGGAACAAGCACCACCTCCACGGTATGGGTTGGAACAGTTCTTGAAATTGAAACCGATAGAGTATGATAGAGAGCCTGATGTGAAAAAGGCTGAAATGTGATAGAAGCAATGGAAAAGATCTATGATTTCTTTGGTTGTACGGGTGAAGACAGAGTTCGGTTTGCGGCCTATAGCTAGTGGGAGCTGCTGAGCATTGGTGGAAGGCAATTAAGGCGAGTTGGGATGAGACTCACGTACAGTATACCTGGGAGCTGTTTGTAAGGAAATTCAAGGAGCACTTTATTCTTGTAGTTGATCAGAACAAGAAGGAGATCGAGTTTCTAAACTTGGAGCAGAACTTGTTGACGGTAGCACAGTATTCGGCTAAGTTCACAGAATTAGCTAGGTATTGTGGCTATCTTGTATCAACAGAAGAGCAGAAGGTGATGAGGTTCATTAGAGGTTTGAGGACAGCTATCAGAACTCAGCTAATAGCTCAGAGGATTCAGACTTTTCAGGATGCTGTAGATCGTGCCTACTTGGTAGATCAAGACATCGGAGAGCACAAGAGAAAGACGGAGGTAGTTAACACGGGTAAACAAGGAGGTTAGAACAGATCACAACCACAAAAACGTTTGGATAACTGAGGAAATTCAGGAGGACAGTCTCCGTTCAGATGACAACCAATCCTAAGGAATCCTGGCACTACTCCGGGAAACCAAGGGAATCAGAATAGAAGACTTTGTTCTTATTGTCAGAAGGAAGGACATTCTGAGGATCGATGTTGGAAGAAGCAAGGGAAGTGTATTAATTGCGGTCAGTTGGGGCACTTCGTGAAAGATTGTCCTAGATCCAAATATCAGCCCTCGGGGACAGGAGCTGGTACTTCACAGGGCCAGAAGAGAGATGCAACAGGGAAGCCTAAGGTTCAAGGAAGAGTTTTTACTATGAACCAGTAGCAGGCTATTGATGATCTTTCAGTGATAGGAGGTATTATTTCTGTGTCTAGTATGAGTGCCCGTGCATTAGTAGATCCAGGATCATCGCATTCATATATATTTGTGCACTTTGCTTCTTTGCTAAATGCTTCATCTGAGTCCTTACCTTATGTGTTAGAGGTGTCAAATCCTATGGGAGAGTGTCTGGTGACTGATAAAGTGTTTCGTGCTTGTGATGTGCTTATTTGTGGTCATGTTTTGTGTGCGGATTTGGTAGTTCTTCCGATACAAGACTTTGACATCATTTTGGGTATGGATTGGCTGAGAAAATATCATGCTTCAGTTGATTGTCGTAAGAAGGTCGTTACTTTTTCTATTCCTAATGTGCCTAAGTTTGTGTTTGTGGCTATTCCTTTGAGTAAAAATATTCGTATAATTTCTTATGTGAAAGCGAGGAAGTTGTTGCATCGTGGTTGTGAGGGTTATTTGGCGAGTGTGCTAGATACCAAGAAAGAATCACCTGGGTTAGAGAGTGTTCGGGTAGTTAGAGAATTTCCTGATGTTTTCTCTTCAGAGTACAGTATGCCGCCCGATCGAGAGATAGAGTTCTGTATAGATCTATTACCAGGTACAGCTCCGATCTCGAAAGCACCTTATAGAATGGGTCCAGCAGAGTTGAAAGAACTGAAGGTTCAGTTACATGAGTTGCTTGATAGAGGATTTATTCGACCTAGTATTTCACCGTGGGGAGCATCGGTTTTGTTTGTAAGGAAGAAAGACGGTTCGTTGAGGTTGTGTATTGATTACATAAAGTCGAATCAGGTAACGGTGAAGAACAAATATCCTCTACCGCATATTGATGATTTATTCGATCAACTTTAAGGGTCAGTGGTATTTTCTAAACTTGACTTGAGGAGTGGGTACCATCAATTGAAAATTCGATCGGAGGATATTCCGAAGACTGTTTTCGCACCCGATATGGTCACTATGAATTCTTAGTTATGCCGTTTGGGTTGACTAATGCACCTGCCGTGTTTATAGACTTGATGAACAGAATTTTCCATCCTTCTCTTGATACATTCGTAGTGATCTTCATTGATGATATACTTGTCTATTCTAAATCTTGAGAGGAGCATGATCAACATCTGAGGACAGTTTTATCAGTACTCGCAAAAGAACAGCTATTCGCGAAGTTTAGTAAGTGTGAATTTTGGCTCGAAAAAGTTTCATTTCTGGGTCATGTTATTTCTAAAGATGGGATTTATGTGGATCCTTTGAAGATAGAAGCTATTGTTGATTGGAAGAGACCAGAAACAGTGACTGAGATCAGGAGTTTTCTGGGGTTAGCAGGGTACTACAGGAGGTTTATAGAAGGGTTTTCACGGATTGCTACACCGATGACTCAGTTGACACGAAAGAATGTTCCGTTTGAGTGGACCGAGAAGTGTAACAACAGTTTTGAGGAGTTGAAAAAGAGGTTGACTACTGCACAGATATTAGTTTTGCCTAATGGGAACGATGACTTAGTGATTTACAGCGATGCATCGAAGGAAGGCTTGGGTTGTGTTTTAATGCAGAATGGGAAAGTTATCGCGTATGCTTCGAGGAAGTTGAGTCCGAGTGAACAGAATTATCCTACTCACGACATGGAATTGGCAGCTATTGTATTCGCTCTTCATAAGTGGAAGCATTACCTTTACGGGGCAAAATTTGAGATTTTCACGGATCACAAGAGTTTGAAGTATCTTTTCTCCCAGAAGGAACTTAATAACCGACAGCGCAGATGGATGGAACTTTTGAATGACTATGATTGTAAGAAATCTTATCATCCGGGAAAGGCGAATGTTGTAGCCGATGCAATTAGTAGAAAATCTTATGTGGCTTCGATGATGGTTCGAGAGTGGAAACTGCTAGAGGATGTTCGAGACTGGTCTCCTCGTGAATCGAGACATGGGGCTATTTTTGCGAACATTAGGGTATCTCCAACCCTAATTCAGAGAATAAAGGAAGCTCAAAAAGAAAATCCAGAGTTAGTAAAAATAATTTGTAAAATGAAAGAGAAGAAATTCGAGGATTTTCTATTAGCTCGATTGGAGTGTTAACTTTTCGTGGACGGTTGTGTATACCCGATGTTGATGGTATAAAGAGGCAAGTTTTAGATGAGGGTCATAAATCGAGATATACTATTCATCCTGGTTGTACGAAGATGTACCAAAATCTGAAGCAACATTTCTGGTGGAACAACATAAAGAGGGAAATAGCTGAGTATGTATCGAAGTGTTTAACTTGTCAGCAGGTCAAGGCTGAGCATCAGAGACCCGCGGGACTACTTCAGCCATTAGAGATTCCAAAGTGGAAATGGGAACATGTGACTATGCATTTTATTACGGGACTACCTCGTACCCGTAGGAAGTATGACAGTGTTTGGGTGATCGTGGATAGACTGACCAAGTCTGCTCATTTCTTACCGATTGATATTAGATACTCGATGGAAAAGCTTGCGACCCTTTATATTAATGAGATTGTGAAATTACATGGGGTTCCAGTTAGCATTGTATCAGATCGTGATCCGCGGTTTACTTCTAGATCTGGAAAGCGTTACAGACAGCTTTGGGTACAGATTTGAGGTTCAGTACGGCTTTTCACCCTCAGACTGACGGTCAATCCGAGAGGACTATTCAGATTTTAGAAGATATGTTACGAGCTTGTTCGGTAGACTTTTCTGATTCTTGGGATACGCATTTACCTTTAGTGGAATTCTCTTATAATAACAGTTATCAGGCTAGCATCGAGATGGCTCCGTATGAGGCATTGTATGGGAGAAAGTGTAGATCACCTATCTGTTGGGATGAGATCGGGGAAGCGAAGATATGGGGTATTGATTTGATTCACGATTCAGTTGAGAAAGTCAGAATTATTCGAGATCGATTGAAGACAGCCCAGAGTCGACAAAAGAGCTATGCTGATCACCGAAGACGGGATCTTAATTTTCAGACCGGGGACTTTGTATTTTTGAAGGTATCTCCGAAGGTGGGTATTCGAAGGTTTGGGAAGAAGGGTAAATTGGCTCCGAGGTATATAGGACCGTTTGAGATTTTGGGAAAAGTGGGACTTCTTGCTTATCGACTTGCGTTGCCATCTTCTCTAGACCGGTTTCATAACGTCTTCCATGTTTCTATGCTTCGGAAGTATCTTCACGAGTCATCTCACGTGTTACCGAGGGTACCTGAGGATATAGAGCCTTACATGTCATGCGAGGAACGACCAGTTCAGATACTTGATACCAAAGTTCAAGAGTTGAGGAATAAAAGCATAGCGTTGGTTAGAGTACTATGGAGGAATCACAATGTCGAAGAATCAACGTGGGAGCTTCAAGAAGAGATAGAGAGGAAGTATCCGTGGTTATTTAATTCAGGTAAGTATTTCTAAAATTCGGGACGAATTTTCTTTTAAGGTGGAGTGAATGTCGCGACCCGAAAACCCGTTTCTATTTTCTTAGTAATAAATATTTATTTATAATTTATGTATCTATTTATTTATGTGTGCATTTTGTGTTTTATAATATTTCATGCCTAGTTTTTTTTTTAATTGATCATTTGTGCTAAGTATAAAGTTAGGGGCTTTACTTGAAAGTGGGGTATAAGGGTTTATGTGCCCAAGGTGGGTCTAGAGGGGCCTAAGTGTAACCTTTTAAATATCCTACTTACTCCCCCTCCCTCCCTCTCTTCTCCTGCACACTCACACACACACACACTCAATCATCTCTCTCTCCTCCATTGTTGCAAAGAAAGGTAAGAAAAGCTCATCTCATTTTCCTCCATTTGGTCTTCTTTTACTCATCTTTTCTTAATACTCATTTTATATAAAATGTTTAGATCGCCGCTATGATCGTTTATAGCCAAGAAAATCCGAATTCCATTTCCTTTCATAAAATTTCAAGTAAGTTACTTTCCCCCTTTTTATGCTAAAATGTTCATACTAAGCTCATATGATGCTATGTTTACTATATATTGCTTCTTGGTTTGATTTGGAGTGGATTGACATTTTATTCATTTTTGGGAGAATTTGATGTTTGAATCATTCTTTGATTTGGGCCATTTATGTCACGACCCGAAAACCCGCCTCTATTTTCTTAGTAATAAATATTTAATTATTTATTTATGGCTTATTTATTTATTTAAATTATTTATTTATTTAAATATTTATGTGTGCATTTTGTGTTTCATGATGTATTCGTGCCTAGCATTTAATTGGTTAATTGTGCTAGTGTAGAGTGTTGGGTCTTAAATGTTAGTGGGGAGTATAAGATTATTGTGTTAGTGTGTAGGGGAGGGGGTCTATGTGTAAATTCTTTAAATCATCCTACTTACTCCCTCTTTTCCCCTCACCTCCCTCCATCACCCCTCTCCTCCCTCATTTTCCCAGCACTCCCTCTCTCTCTTTCCCTCCATTGTAGAAGGTAAGTCTCTCTATCTCCTTCTCTCTTCTTTTTAGTCCTCTTCCTCTCATTGTTTCTCATTTCTCATAAAATGAAACTTGTTTAGATCGTCGATAGGATCGTAGGAAGCAAGGAAATTTCGAGTTCCGTCACCTTTCATAAAATCCGAGTAAGTTGCTTTTCCCCCATTTTTATGCTAGAAATGTCATTCCATGTTGATATGATGATATGTTTGAATGTTGGGATTCGAATCTGGTTTTGGGTAGCTAGATGTCTGTCACGACCCGAAATCTAGGCTCTATTTTATTAGTAATTAAATGATTTTTATTTAATTATTTGCTTATTTATTTATTTAAATTATTATTTACTTAAATAATTAGGTGTACATTTTATGTGTTATAATAATTGTGCCTAGCATTTTGTTCGAGTTATTTGGGCTAGTGTGGAAGTGTCGAGTCTTAATTGTTAGTCGGGAGTGTAAGTAATTGTGTTAGTTTGGGGAGGGGGTCTAGTTGTAACATTTCAAAATGATTTCCCCCTACTCCCTTACCTCCCCTCACCTTCTCCCTCACTCTCTCAATCCATTCCCTGGAAACTCTCTCTCTCTCTAAGCATTGGGTAAGTTTTTCTTTTCTCTCTTCTCTCTTCATTTACTCCTTCTTCCTCTCATCTTCTCTCATTTCTTAAAACGTGAACCATGTTTAGATCGTCGATAGCATCGTAGGAAGCCAAAAAGATTTGAAATCCATCAACTTTGAGAAAATTCAAGTAAGTTACTTTTCCCCCATTTTAATGCTAAAATGTCCATATCATGTTCATATAATGCTTTTGTTGTTATATTGGAAGTTTGGATGAGTTTCCAATTTATTTGGAATTTATTTGGGTTTTTGGTCAAAATGGTGATTTATGAATGTTGGGGTTTGATTCTCGATTTTGGTTGTTAAATGTTGTTGTATGAGTCTCTTTATACTTATGAGATGTTTTGGTACATTTGTATACCAGTTGGAATGTTTGATTTTGGTTGAAATGTGTTTGGGTTTGAAAAATGGAAGAACCCATGTTGTTCTTCCCGATTTCTGGCAATTCCGGCTTCTTGTGCGACCGCCCAAAATAGTATGGGCGACCGCGCATCTTTCTGAAAGCTTTTGTGCTTGGTTGAGGGCCTTGTTGGGTGGCCGCACAGTCCCTTTTGGGCGGCCGCACAGTCCTCTGAAAACTTTACATTTTGTTAAATTGTGTAATTAAAGAACGTGCTTTGGTTTAAGTCTTGGGTGTCCTTCTAGTTGACCTTAGTGAACATTGTAGTACACCTTAGTGTTGAGATTGGGTCCTTTGTGATCAAGGTTGTGTTTGAAATGCACTAACTGTTAATTTGGACTTTTGAGCACCTTTATTGTGCATTGTTGGTTCGTTTCATCTTCTTGGTGACTATTTGGCATGGTTCCCTACTTTGGAACCTTAAGTTGTTTATTCATGCTAAATTATTATTACTTAGCATTTATTTGAAAGTCCAGCTGGTACTTTGTGTGTGTTTGGGCGATGGGAAAGATTATAATGGCAAAGCCAAGTCCATTATAATGTTGACCATTGTTTTGCCCCCTTCTTTACCCCTTCTCCAGATTGGCCTTGGAAAGGATAAGTCAGTGTTCCTTTGTGAATGTATCTGGCTAGCGGGTATGACTTTGTGTCATGATCCTTGTCCCTTGTGACACTTTTATGTTATTGGTTCCGGTACCGGGGTTTTCTCTTCGGCTTTCATGCTATGATGAAGATGTTGATTTGTTGATTATTGAAGCTGCGCAGCGATCCTTTATTTGGATGTTCCGGTTTGGAAAACCTTGGCTATATCCTTTGTTATGTGTTTATTTCCGCTGCTATCTGTTATGTGATAATTGCTATGTGCTATGTGATATTTACCATTGCTTATTGCTTCTTGCATCATAGCATGTCATGTAGTTGCATTAGTAACTTATTGAGATTTATCTCACCCCCTTTTCTTTTATCTTTGTTTTTCCTTAACCCCCCCCCCCAGGTGCTAAGGATTAGTCTCGCTGATCACGAGATTGAGGACGTCGAGTGTGGATCCGATCTTTTGGGGAAAGTTGTATAGGTTGGTTTACATTATATCAATGTGTAACCTTTTGGGGATTGTACCAAACATTGACGTCATTAGGATTTTGTATATTTGTATTTTGTTGGGCATAAACTTGTGGAAGTTTATGATAGTTGTATTTGGTTTTATTAAACTTGGTTTTGTAAACTTTGGATCATTACCTTTTGGTATCAAATGAAATTTTTAACTTCAGTATTTCTGAGTTTTGGTTTTAGAGTCGACGTCCAGCTCGCGGTCCCGGGGCCCGCGGGGTCCGGGGTCGCGACAGTTGGTATCAGAGCGGGTCCCGGCCGGAAGTGTGGAGCAAAGTGCTGTGCGGAACAAAGTGCTACACCGCGGAGTCGGTGGGAGCCACCACTTGAATCCGTACGAGCCCCTCTTGAATCCACACTGCCCGGGGTTCCAATCCAAGTGGGTCTTGCCAGGGACGGAAAGGATCCAAGGTGGGGAGATTGTAATACCCCGACCCAAAAATGTGTGTGCCTGATATGTTTGATATGATTTGATTGGTACTACTTATACCACCAAGATGCATCTTCTTTTCGGAAGCTCATCTCATAAGAACTTCAAGGTTAAGCGTGCTTGACTTGGAGCAATTCTGGGATGGGTGACCCACTGGGAAGTTTCTCAGTGAGCACGTGAGTGAGGACAAAAACGTGCTGGAAAGACTCGTGGTGGTTTGTGAGGACAGTCCATCAAATTTGATAGCGTCCGACCCGGTTTTCGGGCTCGGGGCGTTACAAATGGTATCAGAGCTATGGCATTAGTTCTATGTATAAGTCTAGGTGGATTAGTATGACCTAGGTGGGTAGTAGTGTGCGGAGTGATTAACGGTTGATGTTTTATGCAGGTAATTGTTCTCAATGTCTGGAAGAAGAAACAGAGGAGGTGCTAGTGGGGCACAGAATCAGAATGATACAAGGGAAGAGGCCCGTGCCATGTTTCAAGGCATGTTTGAGGCGGCCATGAAGGCCATACATGATCAAGGTCCGAGGGTAGAACAAGCTCCACCCCGTTATGGTTTAGAGCAATTTCTGAAGTTGAAACCGGTTGAATTCAATGGGGAACCCGATGTAAGGAAAGCTGAGTTGTGGGTTGAGTCTATGGAGAAGATTTATGATGTGTTTGGGTTTTCGGATGAGGACAAGGTCCGGTTTGCGGCTTACAAACTTGTGGGAGCCGCCGAGCATTGGTGGAAAGGTGTTAAAGCTACTTGGGATGATACTCACACGGTGTATGCGTGGGAGTTGTTTGTGCGCAAGTTCAAGGAGCATTTCATTCCGGTTGTTGATCAGAACCGAAAGGAGATCGAGCTACTCAACTTGGAGCAAGGTGTGTTGTCTATAGCACAATACTCGGCTAAGTTCATAGAATTAGCCCGGTATTGCGACTATTTGGTGAGGACCGAGGAACAAAAGGCTATGAGATTCATTCGGGGATTGAAGACCTCCATCCGTACTCAACTTATTGCTCAACGAATTGTGACTTTCCAAGATGCGGTGGATCAAGCCTATCTTATAGAGCAAGATATTGGGGAACATAAGAGGAAGACCGAGGTAGCCAACCCGAGTAAGCAAGGAGCGCAGAGCAAGCCGCAACCAAGGATTGATAATCGAGGTAACTTTGGGGGACAATCTCAGTTCCGAGGGCAACCGGCCCCAAGGAACCGGGTACCACTTCCGGGAACCAAGGGAGCCAATTGAGGAAGCCTTGTACCTTTTGTCAGAAGGTAGGCCATGCGGAGGATAGGTGTTGGAAAAAGCAAGGCAAGTGCACCAATTGTGGTGAAATGGGGCACTTTGCGAGAGAGTGCACTAGGTACCGAGGTCAAGCATCCGGGTCAGGAGTTGGTAATAATCAGGGTCAGAAAAGGGATGTTACCGGAAAGCCCAAAGTTCAAGGGAAGGTTTATGCTATGAATCAACAACAAGCTACCGATGATCCATCCGTTATTGGAGGTATTGTTTCTGTGTCTAATGTGAGCGCACGAGCGTTAGTAGATCCAGGATCATCTCATTCATACTTTTCTGTGAAATTTGCTTCCATGTTAAATGCTGCATATGAGTCCTTACCGTACGTGCTAGAGGTGTCGACCCCAATAGGAGAATGCTTGATTTCCGATTGAGTCTTTCGTGCTTGTGATGTGGTTATTTGTGGTCGTGTCCTTTGTGCGGATTTGGTGGTTCTTCCTATCCAAGACTTTGATGTCATTTTGGGTATGGATTGGTTGAGCAAATTTCATGCGTCTGTTGATTGCCGTAAGAAAACTGTTACTTTTTCTATTCCCGATGTGCCTAAGTTTGTGTTTGAGGCTAGCCCTCTGAGTAGAAAGGTTCGCTTAATTTCTTTTATGAAAGCGAGAAAATTATTGCATAGTGGTTGTGAAGGGTATTTGGCTAGTGTTCTTGATACTAGGAAAGAATCCCCTAGTTTTGATAGTGTTCGGGTAGTCCGGGAATTTCCCGATGTTTTCTCTACCGAGTATGATATGCCTCCCGATCGTGAGATTGAGTTTTGTATAGATCTTTTGCCGGGTACGGCTCCGATTTCGAAAGCACCTTATAGGTTAGCTCCCGCAGAGTTGAAAGAATTGAAAGTTCAGTTGCAAGAGTTGCTTGATAGAGGGTTTATCCGCCCTAGTGTTTCCCCGTGGGGAGCACCGGTTTTGTTTGTGCGGAAGAAAGATGGTTCGTTGAGGCTGTGTATAGATTACAGAAAGTGAATCAGGTTACGGTGAAGAACAAGTATCCTCTACCGCATATTGATGATTTGTTTGATCAGCTTCAAGGGTCCGTGGTTTTCTCTAAGCTTGATTTGAGGAGTGGGTACCATCAGTTGAAGGTTAGATCGGAGGATATTCTGAAGACTTCTTTTCGCACTCGGTATGGTCATTATGAGTTCTTGGTTATGCCGTTTGGGTTGACAAACGCGCCGGCCGTGTTTATGGATTTGATGAACCGTGTTTTCCATCCTTATCTTGATTCGTTCGTGGTAGTCTTTATTGATGACATTCTTGTTTATTCGAAATCTCGAGATGAGCACGAGCAGCATTTGAGGACAGTTTTATCCGTCCTTGCGAGGGAGAAATTATTTGCGAAGTTCAGTAAATGCGAATTTTGGCTCGAGAAGGTGTCGTTTCTGGGTCATGTGATTTCGAAAGATGGGATTTATGTGGATCCTTCAAAGATAGAAGCCATAGTGGATTGGAAGAGACCCGAGTCAGTGACAGAGATTAGAAGCTTTCTTGGTTTAGCCGGGTATTACCGAAGATTTATTGAAGGGTTTTCGAGGATTGCTACTCCGATGACTCAGTTGACTCGGAAGAATGTTCCGTTTGTGTGGACCGAGAAATATGACAAGAGTTTCGAAGAATTGAAGAAGAGGTTGACTACCGCACCGATCTTGACTTTGCCTAATGGGAGCGATGGCCTAGTGATTTATAGTGATGCTTCGAAAGAGGGTTTGGGTTGTGTATTGATGCAGAATGGGAAAGTGATTGCTTATGCTTCGAGGAAGTTGACCCCTAGTGAGCAGAATTACCCGACTCATGATATGGAGTTAGCGGCTATTGTATTTGCGTTGCACAAGTGGAAGCACTACCTTTATGGAGCGAAGTTCGAGATTTTTACCGATCACAAGAGTTTGAAGTACCTTTTCTCCCAGAAAGAGTTGAATAATAGCAGCGCCGATGGATGGAATTGTTGAAGGATTATGATTGCACGATTTCTTATCATCCGGGGAAGGCGAATGTGGTGGCCGATGCGATTAGTAGAAAGTCTTATATGGCTTCGATGATGGTTCGCGAATGGAAAATGCTTGAGGATGTTCGAGATTGGTCTCCTCGTGAATCGAGACATGGGGCTATTTTTGTGAATATTAGGGTGTCTCCGACCCTGATTCAGAGGATTAAAGAGGCTCAGAAAGAGGATCCCGAGTTGGTGAAGATAATGGGTAAATTGAAGGAAAAGAATTTCGAGGATTTTTCTGTTAGCCCGATTGGAGTGTTGACTTTCCGTGGTCGTTTGTGTGTTCCGGATGTCGATGGAATTAAACAGAGAGTTCTTGATGAGGGTCACAAATCGAGGTTTACTATTCATCCGGGTAGTACGAAGATGTATCAGGATTTGAAGCAACAATTTTGGTGGATTAATATGAAGAGGGAACTAGCCGAGTATGTATCGAAGTGTTTAACGTGTCAGCAAGTCAAAGCCGAGCATCAGAGACCCGCGGGATTACTCCAGCCGTTAGAGATTCCCGAGTGGAAATGGGAGCATGTGACTATGGATTTCGTTACGGGATTCCCTCGTACTCGTAGAAAGTATGACAGTGTTTGGGTAATAGTGGATAGATTGACCAAGAGTGCCCATTTCTTGCCTATTGATATCAGATATTCGATGGAGAAGCTTGCGACCCTTTATATCGATGAGATTGTGAGATTGCATGGAGTTCCGGTTAGCATCGTGTCAGATCGAGACGCGAGGTTTACTTCTAGATTCTGGAAGGCATTTCAGGAAGCTTTGGGTACAGATTTGCGTTTTAGTACAGCTTTTCATCCTCAGACCGACGGTCAATCCGAGAGGACTATTCAGATTTTGGAGGATATGTTGCGAGCTTGTGCGATAGACTTTTCCGATTCTTGGGATTCGCACCTACCGTTAGTGGAATTCTCTTACAACAACACTTATCAGGCTAGTATCGAGATGGCGCCGTTTGAGGCCTTGTATGGAAGGAAGTGTAGATCGCCTATTTGTTGGGATGAGGTTGGTGAAGCGAAGATTGTGGGTATTGATTTGCTTCGGGATTCGGTTGAGAAAGTCAAAGTTATCCGGGATAGATTGAAGACAGCCCAGAGTCGACATAAGAGCTACGCAGATAACCGAAGGCGAGATCTTAGTTTTCAGGTTGGTGATTTTGTGTTCTTGAAAGTGTCTCCAAAGGTGGGTATTCGTAGATTTGGGAAGAAAGGCAAATTGGCTCCGAGGTTTATTGGTCCGTTTGAGGTTTTGGGAAAGGTTGGACTTCTAGCGTACCGTCTCGCGTTACCGTCATCTTTGGACCGGTTGCACAACGTTTTCCACGTTTCTATGCTTCGGAAGTATGTTCATGATCCGTCTCACGTGTTACCGAGGATACCGGAAGATATTGAGCCCGATATGACTTATGAGGAACGACCGGTTCGGATTTTAGATTCCAAGGTCCAAGAGTTGAGGAGCAAAAGTATTTCTTTGGTTCGAGTCCTTTGGAGGAATCATAACATCGAGGAGTCGACGTGGGAGCTTCGTGATGAGATCGAGAGGAAATTTCCGTGGCTTTTTGTTTAAGGTGAGTCTCGTTAAAATTCGGGTCGAATTTTCCTTAAGGGGGAGTGAATGTCACGACCCGAAATCTAGGCTCTATTTTATTAGTAATTAAATGATTTTTATTTAATTATTTGCTTATTTATTTATTTAAATTATTATTTACTTAAATAATTAGGTGTACATTTTATGTGTTATAATAATTGTGCCTAGCATTTTGTTCGAGTTATTTGGGCTAGTGTGGAAGTGTCGAGTCTTAATTGTTAGTCGGGAGTGTAAGTAATTGTGTTAGTTTGGGGAGGGGGTCTAGTTGTAACATTTCAAAATGATTTCCCCCTACTCCCTTACCTCCCCTCACCTTCTCCCTCACTCTCTCAATCCATTCCCTGGAAACTCTCTCTCTCTCTAAGCATTGGGTAAGTTTTTCTTTTCTCTCTTCTCTCTTCATTTACTCCTTCTTCCTCTCATCTTCTCTCATTTCTTAAAACGTGAACCATGTTTAGATCGTCGATAGCATCGTAGGAAGCCAAAAAGATTTGAAATCCATCAACTTTGAGAAAATTCAAGTAAGTTACTTTTCCCCCATTTTAATGCTAAAATGTCCATATCATGTTCATATAATGCTTTTGTTGTTATATTGGAAGTTTGGATGAGTTTCCAATTTATTTGGAATTTATTTGGGTTTTTGGTCAAAATGGTGATTTATGAATGTTGG
Source organism: Campanula takesimana (assembly GCA_026119855.1). Classification (NCBI taxonomy): domain Eukaryota; kingdom Viridiplantae; phylum Streptophyta; class Magnoliopsida; order Asterales; family Campanulaceae; genus Campanula; species Campanula takesimana. Next base: position 85,357 of record JAOWBW010000626.1, read on the forward strand.
GGTTTGATTCTCGATTTTGGTTGTTAAATGTTGTTGTATGAGTCTCTTTATACTTATGAGATGTTTTGGTACATTTGTATACCAGTTGGAATGTTTGATTTTGGTTGAAATGTGTTTGGGTTTGAAAAATGGAAGAACCCATGTTGTTCTTCCCGATTTCTGGCAATTCCGGCTTCTTGTGCGACCGCCCAAAATAGTATGGGCGACCGCGCATCTTTCTGAAAGCTTTTGTGCTTGGTTGAGGGCCTTGTTGGGTGGCCGCACAGTCCTCTGAAAACTTTACATTTTGTTAAATTGTGTAATTAAAGAACGTGCTTTGGTTTAAGTCTTGGGTGTCCTTCTAGTTGACCTTAGTGAACATTGTAGTACACCTTAGTGTTGAGATTGGGTCCTTTGTGATCAAGGTTGTGTTTGAAATGCACTAACTGTTAATTTGGACTTTTGAGCACCTTTATTGTGCATTGTTGGTTCGTTTCATCTTCTTGGTGACTATTTGGCATGGTTCCCTACTTTGGAACCTTAAGTTGTTTATTCATGCTAAATTATTATTACTTAGCATTTATTTGAAAGTCCAGCTGGTACTTTGTGTGTGTTTGGGCGATGGGAAAGATTATAATGGCAAAGCCAAGTCCATTATAATGTTGACCATTGTTTTGCCCCCTTCTTTACCCCTTCTCCAGATTGGCCTTGGAAAGGATAAGTCAGCGTTCCTTTGTGAATGTATCTGGCTAGCGGGTATGACTTTGTGTCATGATCCTTGTCCCTTGTGACACTTTTATGTTATTGGTTCCGGTACCGGGGTTTCTCTTCGGCTTTCATGCTATGATGAAGATGTTGATTTGTTGATTATTGAAGCTGCGCAGCGATCCTTTATTTGGATGTTCCGGTTTGGAAAACCTTGGCTATATCCTTTGTTATGTGTTTATTTCCGCTGCTATCTGTTATGTGATAATTGCTATGTGCTATGTGATATTTACCATTGCTTATTGCTTCTTGCATCATAGCATGTCATGTAGTTGCATTAGTAACTTATTGAGATTTATCTCACCCCCTTTTCTTTTATCTTTGTTTTTCCTTAACCCCCCCCCCAGGTGCTAAGGATTAGTCTCGCTGATCACGAGATTGAGGACGTCGAGTGTGGATCCGATCTTTTGGGGAAAGTTGTATAGGTTGGTTTACATTATATCAATGTGTAACCTTTTGGGGATTGTACCAAACATTGACGTCATTAGGATTTTGTATATTTGTATTTTGTTGGGCATAAACTTGTGGAAGTTTATGATAGTTGTATTTGGTTTTATTAAACTTGGTTTTGTAAACTTTGGATCATTACCTTTTGGTATCAAATGAAATTTTTAACTTCAGTATTTCTGAGTTTTGGTTTTAGAGTCGACGTCCAGCTCGCGGTCCCGGGGCCCGCGGGGTCCGGGGTCGCGACAATGTCGTTATTTAGGTCCATTTCAAGTTCACAAGTTGTTTTGGTGCATTATTATGCTTATTGGAAGTCTTGATTTTGAGTATTAGAGAAATGGTGAAGTTTTGGGTAAGATTAGGTTTGATTTGGTTACCTGGGTTCTTCTGCGTTTTTCTGGATTTAGGAGGTGATCGGGCGAGCACGTCCCTTGACTCGGCCGAGCGGAGCAGACCAGAAAGTCATAATTTTGGAGCCGAGGTTGCTCGGCCGAGTCATATAGAACTGCTCGGCCGAGCACCCGTGTTTTAGGCATAAATGTTTATAACTTAAAAGTAAGCACCCGAAACAATAAGAATTCAACCGTAAGCCTATGTAAACCGTGTAAGGAGTGTGTTAGAGTTATAAAAGTGGTAAATGAGTATTAGGTGGTTGTCATTACTCCCTTGTGACGTTTTATGGTATGTCCTACTTTGATCAAATTGTCCGTTTTTCGTTCAATCTTCCGGAGGCCATAACTTCTTCATCCGGACTCCGTTTTAAACGAGTAAACTATCGTTTAAAAGATTTTCTATAGTGCTACGAGATGAGGTGGTTCATTTGGTTGAGATTCAGGTTTATATTGTGTTGAGTTTTCAGTAGGTGTTCTATAACACAAAACGTTTACGATCGGTCCATTGTGATAAAGTTTGGGATAATTGTTTGTGTGGGTTGTGGATAACTCTAGTGTTTAAAATGGTTCCTTTGTGAACAATTATGTGTGGAATTTGACCATGTATCGTTTTGTAGTTGTTTGGACATCTTTTGATGTGTTGTTGGATTGGTGCACCTTTTTGGTGATTTATTTGAAATGGTTCCCTACTTTGGAATTATTGGTTGTTTATTTAAACGAGTATTTATTACTTAGCATTTGTTAGAAAGTCCAGCTGGTATTTGTGTGTTTCGGGCGATGCGAAAGAATATAATGGCAATGAGCTGAGTTCATTATAATTCTTGACCATTGTTTTGCCCTTACTTTCCTCTTCCAGATTGGCCTTGGTTGAGTTTCGGGGTATGACTTTGTGTCATTTCCCCTGTCCTTTGTGACATGTTACTTGGTTATGGTTCCGGTACCGGGGTTTTCTCTTCAGCTTTTATGCGACTATGAAGATGTTGATTGGGTTGATTGTTGAAGCTGTGCAGCGACCTTTATTTGGTTCTATCAGTTGGGAAACCTTGGCTCAGTATCCATGTGAATTGTTTATTTCCGCTTCTATTTGTTATCTGTTATGTGCTATGTGCTACATGAGATTTTCTATTGTTAGAAGTTATTATCATTGCCTGTTGCATAATAGCATGTCATGTAGTTGCATTAGTAACTTACTGAGATTTTATCTCACCCCGTTTCCTTTCAATGTTGTTTTCCTTAACCCCCCCCCAGGAGGAAAGGATTAGGATTTGCGGATCGAGGAGGACGTCGAGAGTTTTGAGATATTTGGGCAGGTTATTATTGATCGGTTTGCATTATATAAATGTGTAACCTTCTTGGGGATAGTTGTACCAACAATGACGTCATTAAGATTTGTAATATTTTGTATTTTGGGTGTGAGCTTGTGGAGCTTACACTAGTTGTTTTATGATGTTGTTAAACTTGGATTTTCCAAACCTTGTGTTAAAATCTTTTGGTATAAAAGGAAATTTTTATGTTCATTATTTTAGAGTTTATTGTTTAAGTCGACGTCCAGCTCGCGTACTCCGGGCCCACGGGGTCGGGGTCGCGACAGTTCGTATCAGAGCTATGGTTTAGCTCTATGTATAAGTATAGGTGGACTAGAACAACCTAGGAGGGTAGATGGGTTCGGAGTGAGTAACGATGAGTATTTTATGCAGGTATTTATTTGTAATGGCTAGAAGAAGAGCTGGTGAAGGCATCAGTAGGACTCAGAATCTTTATGGTCTATGGGAAGAAAACCGTGCAATGTTTCAGGGCAGGTTTGAAGCGGCCGTGAAAGCAATTCATGACCAAGGGCCGAGAGAGGAACATGTAGCACCTCCGCGATATGGATTGGAGCAGTTCTTGAAGTTGAAAACAAGTGAGTACGATGGTGAGCCTGATGTGAAGAAGGCCGAGCTATGGATAGAATCGATGGAGAAAATCTACGATGCCTTTGGTTGCACTGATGAGGATAGGGTTCTGTTTGCAGCTTATAAGCTCGTGGGGGCTGCGGAACATTGGTGGAAGGCACTGAAGACCAGTTGGGATGCAACTCTTGTACCATATCCTTGGGAGTGGTTCGTGAGGAAATTCAAGGATCATTTTATCTCTCTAGTGGATCAAAACCGGAAAGAGATTGAGTTCCTCAGCTTGGAGCAAGGCATGATGTCAGTAGCACAGTACTCGGCTAAGTTCACAGAATTAGCCAGGTATTGTGACTACCTTGTGCGGACCGAGGAGCAGAAAGCGATGAGATTGATCAGGGGTTTGAAGACAGCTATTAGGACTAAACTTATAGCCCAAAGAATTCAACTTTTTTAGGATACGGTGGACCGTGCATATTTGATAGAGCAAGACATCAGGGGACACAAGAGGAAGACTGAGATGGTTAACCCGGGAACACAAGGAGGGCAAAATAGGGCTCAACCACAGCGATATTCGGATAACAAAGGTAATTCTGGAGTGCAAACTCGATTCAGGAGGCAACTTCAAGGGCAACCAATAGTAGGAAATCAAGGTTCTAATAAGGGGACACGAAATGGGAAGATCTGCGGCTATTGTCAGAGGGAAGGACACTCAGAAGACAAGTGTTGGAAAAAGCAAGGAAAATGTGTTAATTGTGGTCGGTTTGGGCACTTTGCGAGAGATTGTCCTAGAGGCAGACATCAACCATCCGGGAGTAACGCTGGTACTGCATTGGGTCAGAAGAGAGATGCTTCGGGAAATCCTAAAGGTTCACGGTAGGGTATTTGTGATCAACCAGCACTCATCAGCTATTGAACAATTTCAAGAGGTATTATTTTGCGTCGAGAGAGCGAGCGCGTGCATTTTAGGATCATCGCATTCTCATGGTTATGTGCATTTAGTTGCATTTATTTCTCCTGGGTCTTTGACTTATGTGTTGTCAGTGTCTACTCCTATGGAGGAGTGTAGGATATCTGATGGAGTCTTATGTGCTCATGTTGTGCTTAAAGGTAGATATAACTTACCTGCTAAATTTGTCGTATTGCTATTATAAGATTTTTGATGTTATTTTGAGAAGGGAAATGTCATGCTTTAGTCGATTGTTGTAGGAAAATTGTTACATCCTCTCTTCCCTTTTGCCAAAAAAAAATAAAATAAAATAAAATAAAATTGTTTGAGACCGTTCCTTTGTGTAGAGTTAAGCATATCTTTTCTTATTTGGAATCTGGCTATTTCGTTTCGATGAGTGTCAATGGATGTCTATACCAAGTTGTTGGATGTATTTATCATTTGTAAGATTTCTATTTTTCTTCTGAACAGTACCTAGTATTAGGGAAAAGCTTGGGTTAAATTGTGTTGTTATGGTACAAGGTTGTAGTACTGATAATTAGATCAATATCCATATTGTATCGATTGGGTTGTAAGAATTGAGGATTCAATTGAGGATTTCTTGGTAAGAGATTTTTGTTTACTTCTAGCACATCTACGTGATTGCATCGGAATTGGTTGTTATGAGGGAATTCATGATTTGTATGAGTGATGAGTAGATTGTGGAAATTATAATCATTAATGGTGGTAGGCGCGTTAAGTTCGAGAGGATTAAGCACATTTTGGGAGAGTAATAATTTCCCGATCTATATTAAAGGCATTTTGAATTTTGAGTTTTGGTTAACTGGTTGTTCTATGGTTCTAAATCCTTCTTGGTGGCGTTCCTCGATTTGGATTAAGAGTATGTGAAGAAAATTGGGTATCAATACTTGGGCATATTAAAGAATACTATGATTTTGTATTGGGTCAGTTAGAATGTGGCTAGCCAATTGGTTTGTTATGAAGGTAGTACTATTGAGCCTAAGTATCATTGAGATTATAAATGTATACATGAAAGACTAAGGTGGGTTAGCCATTGAAGATTTAGGACTTGCTAAATTTCTTTGGAATGTATAAGCGGATCATCAATTTAAAGAGGGAGTTAGAGGAAAGCCTTGGAGATAAAATGTGGATTATTTTACGGATTACTGAGTATTTGTAATTGTTTTAGGCTTTTAAAGAGTTGGAGTAATGTGATGATGAAATTATAGCGTGGATTTAAGTAAACATTTTGTATAAAATTTTGAGCTTACGTTGTACCTCTAGTTTAAGGTGCCATCTAAGGTGAAAGCACTATAATGGAAATCCTTGGAGATATAGCCACTTTGGTGAATACTATGGGGATGAAAAAATTTCTTAGCTTGTCATATATTAAGAAGCTAATTAAGCTCGAGATGGTTTAATGTTTTGAACTTCTGAGGAGAAATCCTAAGTATGCGATTTACAAATGGAAGTATCCTTGCAGTGTAATTAAGGTTATGAATAAGATAAGCTTGTAGTACCTCGAGAGTTATGTTTGGGAGCAATTTGGATTCTCCAATTTTGAATATGGATTTTAATGAGTAATTATAATAACGATGGAAGGAAGTTCTGTGTGGGAGTTATTATGTTGTGAGCATTATTTAAGGTTACCACATGATGGTTTAGAATGGACAATTGAGAAATTCGGGAAATAGTGGAACTATCGTATCCGTGGCTATTTGGTCTTTCGGGTAAGTAACTTAAAAATTCGGGTCGAGTTTTCTTTAAGGGGGAGTGAATGTCACGACCCGAAAACCCGCCTCTATTTTCTTAGTAATAAATATTTAATTATTTATTTATGTCTTATTTATTTATTTAAATTATTTATTTATTTAAATATTTATGTGTGCATTTTGTGTTTCATGATGTATTCGTGCCTAGCATTTAATTGGTTAATTGTGCTAGAGTGTTGGGTCTTAAATGTTAGTGGGGAGTATAAGATTATTGTGTTAGTGTGTAGGGGAGGGGGTCTATGTGTAAATTCTTTAAATCATCCTACTTACTCCCTCTTTTCCCCTCACCTCCCTCCATCACCCCTCTCCTCCCTCATTTTCCCAGCACTCCCTCTCTCTCTTTCCCTCCATTGTAGAAGGTAAGTCTCTCTATCTCCTTCTCTCTTCTTTTTAGTCCTCTTCCTCTCATTGTTTCTCATTTCTCATAAAATGAAACTTGTTTAGATCGTCGATAGGATCGTAGGAAGCAAGGAAATTTCGAGTTCCGTCACCTTTCATAAAATCCGGGTAAGTTGCTTTTCCCCCATTTTTATGCTAGAAATGTCATTCCATGTTGATATGATGATATGTTTACTATATATTGCTCCTTGGATGATTTATGAACTTGTTTCCATTTTTGGTTGATTTTGTGATATTTTGAATGTTGGGATTCGAATCTTGTTTTGGGTAGCTAGATGTCGTTATTTAGGTCCATTTCAAGTTCACAAGTTGTTTTGGTGCATTATTATGCTTATTGGAAGTCTTGATTTTGAGTATTAGAGAAATGGTGAAGTTTTGGGTAAGATTAGGTTTGATTTGGTTACCTAGGTTCTTCTGCATTTTTCTGAATTTAGGAGGTGCTCGGCCGAGCACGTCCCTTGACTCGGCCGAGCGGAGCAGACCAGAAAGTCATAATTTTGGAGCCGAGGTTGCTCAGCCGAGTCATATAGAACTGCTTGGCCGAGCACCCCTGTTTTAGGCATAAATGTTTATAACTTAAAAGTAAGCACCCGGAACAATAAGAAGTCAACCGTAAGCCTATGTAAACCGTGTAAGGAGTATGTTAGAGTTATAAAAGTGGTAAATGAGTATTAGGTGGTTGTCATTACTCCCTTGTGACGTTTTATGGTATGTCCTACTTTGATCAAATTGTCCGTTTTTCGTTCAATCTTCCGGAGGCCATAACTTCTTCATCCGGACTCCGTTTTAATCGAGTAAACTATCGTTTTAAAGATTTTCTAGAGTACTACGAGATGAGGTGGTTCATTTTTTTGAGATTCAGGTTTAGATTGTGTTGAGTTTATAGTAGGTGTTCTATAACACAAAACGTTTACGATCGGTCCGTTGTGATAAAGTTTGGGATAATTGTTTGTGTGGGTTGTGGATAACTCTAGTGTTTAAAATGGTTCTTTTGTGAACAATTATGTGTGGAATTTGACCAAGTATCGTTTTGTAGTTGTTTGGACATCTTTTGATGTGTTGTTGGATTGGTGCACCTTTTTGGTGATTTATTTCAAATGGTTCCCTACTTTGGAATCATTGGTTGTTTATTTAAACGAGTATTTATTACTTAGCATTTGTTAGAAAGTCCAGCTGGTATTTGTGTGTTTCGGGCGATGCGAAAGATTATAATGGCAATGAGCTGAGTTCATTATAATTCTTGACCATTGTTTTGCCCTACTTTCCTCGTCCAGATTGGCCTTGGTTGAGTTTCGGGGTATGACTTTGTGTCATTTCCCCTGTCCTTTGTGACATGTTACTTGGTTATGGTTCCGGTACCAGGGTTTTCTCTTCAGGTTTTATGAGACTATGAAGATGTTGATTGGGTTGATTGTTGAAGCTGCGCAGTGACCTTTATTTAGTTCTATCAGTTGGGAAACCTTGGCTCAGTATCCATGTGAATTGTTTATTTCCGCTGCTATTTGTTATCTGTTATGTGCTATGTGCTACATGAGATTTTCTATTGTTAGAAGTTATTATCATTGCCTGTTGCATAATAGCATGTCATGTAGTTGCATTAGTAACTTACTGAGATTTTATCTCACCCCGTTTCCTTTCAATGTTGTTTTCCTTAACCCCCCCCAGGAGGAAAGGATTAGGATTTGCGGATCGAGGAGGACGTCAAGAGTTTTGAGATATTTGGGCAGGTTATTATTGATCGGTTTGCATTATATAAATGTGTAACCTTCTTGGGGATAGTTGTACCAACAATGATGTCATTAAGATTTGTAATATTTTGTATTTTGGGTGTGAGCTTGTGGAGCTTACACTTGTTGTTTTATGATGTTGTTAAACTTGGATTTTCCAAACCTTGTGTTAAAATCTTTTGGAATAAAAGGAAATTTTTATCTTCATTATTTTAGAGTTTATTGTTTAAGTCGACGTCCAGCTCGCGTACTCCGGGCCTGCGGGGTCGGGGTCGCGACAATTTAGATGTGAATATATGAATCCTTTTAGGCTTATAAGTTGTTTCAGTACCTTAGTATGCTAGTTAGAAGTGTTAGATTTTGGTTGAGTTGTGGAATGGAAAGAATGGGTAAGAACCCAGGTCATTCCTGCCGATTTCCGGCAGAATAGGGGTTGTGGGCGACCGCCCACTATTAGGTTGGGCGACCGCCCAGGTCATCAGTTGTTTTGGTGTTAGGCAATGGTTTTGGGCGACCGCCCATGATGATTTTGGGCGACCGCCCATAATGGCTGATCTGAAGGTCTCTATTTTTAGTTGTTTTTTGAAGTCATCTTGGTCTAGGCTCGGGATACCATTCTAGTTAACTTAAGTTAATATCGTGGAACACTTTAGTGCTTGAGATTGGTTCCTTTGTGAACAAATGTGTTATGGAATTTAACTAAGTATTGTTTGAGAATGTTGGAACAACTTTATAATGTGATGTTGGATTGATTTACCTTTATGATGATTATTTGGCTTGGTTCCCTACTTTGGAATCATTGCCCCGTTGTTGTTTCAAGCGAGTATTTATTACTATGTGCTTGTTTAAAGTCCAACTGGTACTTGTGTTCGAGTCAGGCAATGGATAATATTATAATGGCAGGAGCCAAGTCCAGTATAGTATTCTAGCTAGTCGTTTGGGTTATGACTTTGTGTCATATTCCCCTTGTTACTTTATCGTTGTTACATGGTTCCGGTACCGGGGTTGTTATCTTCAGCTGTTTATGCTACTACGCAGATTGGTTGATTGGTTGATTTGGTTGAAGCTGCGCAGCGATTGTTCTATCCGTTTGGGAAACCTTGGCTTATATCCTTTGTTACTTGTTTAATTCCGCTGCTATCTGTTAACTGCTAGTTGCTACGTGCTATGTGAGATGTATTATTGTTTATTGCATCATAGCATATCATGTAGTTGCATAAGTGGCTTATTGAGATTTATCTCACCCCCTTTCTTTTTATCTTTGTTTCTTTCTTTAACCCCCCCCCACCAGGAGGAAAGTAGTAGGTCTCGCTGATCACGAGAAGGACGTCGAGAGGATTCGTGGCTTTTGGGCAGGTGGTTGTTCGCTTTGCATTACTTAAATGTATAACTTTTGGGGGTAGTGTTACCAAACTATGACGTCATTAAGAAGTTGTAATATTTTGTATTTTTGGTGTAAGCTTGTGGAGCTTATACTAGTGGTTTAGTAATGTTGTAAAGATTTGGATTTCTAAAACCGTGTATTATCATCTTTTGGTATCAAAGGAAATTCTTATCTTCAGTATTTTGGTGTTTTATTGTTTTAAATCGACGTCCAGCTCGCGAGCTCCCGGCCCGCGGGGTCGGGGTCGCGACAAGTCTCCACATTTTTGAAATGCATTTTTTGACAAAAATTTGAAAGTTTGACTGGGCCAAAGTTGCCTACGTTCCCCTTACCATGAGGGAGAGGTCCGACACAATAAGAGGCCCAGGTCTCCGTAGTTCGAGTCAAGTTAGACTTTTAAAAGAGGTGAGAGATGACCATAAAGGTCAAAAAGAGGGAGATGACTCAGTCCTTGGTCAAGCATGGGTGAGGAATACCTATAGGAGTCAGGTAAGGTTTGACTTAACGTTTGACCTAAATAAGCCGAGAGGTTGGTCCAAGCTAGAACGCGTTGATAATGGTTGGTTGACCTAGATGGGTGAAGGATAGGTCGACCTAATTGGGAAAAGGTTGGATTGACCTATATGGTGAATGGATCAAGATAGCAGGTTGTAGCGGGTTGCCTATGGGATGATTTAAGCGGGATAGACATGGTTTGATATAAGCGGGTTAAACGTAGGTTGGTTGGTCTAGACGGTTGACCTAGACAGGTTAAATGCGAGTAGGCTGACCTATTCGGGTTGGTTGACCAAGGGGGGGTTGAAGATTGACCTAGATGGATCCAAGATAGGTAAGTCGACCTAAGCGGGTCAAGGATTGACCTAGATGCGTGAAAGGGTAGTTTTAACCTAAGACGGACAAGTTGACCTAGATGGGTCAAGGATGGTGTGCGGACCTTGACGGGTCGAGACGGGTTGACCTAGGTTGGTCAAAGGTAATCGGGCTGACCTAAGGAATCAAAGATTGACCTAAGAGGTCAAAAGCGGATAAGGTTGACCTAAAGGGGTCAAGAGGTTGACCTAAGAGGTCGAGGGGGTGATAAAGTTGACCTAAGGGGTCTTAGGTTTTGACTTAAAAGGTTGAAGGTTGATAAGGTTGACCCAAGGGGTCGAGAGGTTGACCTAAGAGGTCAAAGGGTGATAGGTCGAGAGGTTGACCTAAGAGGTCAAAAGGGTGATAAGGGTTGACTTAGGGGGTCAAGGGTTGACCCAAGAGGTCAAAGATGATAAGGTTGACCTAAGGGGTCAAAGATTGACCTAAGAGGTCAAAGGGTGATAAGGTTAACCAAGGGGGTCAAAGATTGACCTAAGAGGTCAAAGGGTGATAAGGTTGACCTAGGGGGTCAAGGGTTGACCTATGAGGTCAAAAGCGGAAAATATTGACCTAGGACGTCAAGGGTTGACCTAAGGGGTCAAAGGGTTGAGAAGGTTGACCTAGGGGGTCAAGGGTAGACCTAAGAGGTCAAAGGCGGATAAGGTTGACCTAGGAGGTCAAAGGCGGATGAGGTTAACCTAAGGGGTCAAAGGTTTACCTAAGAGGTCAAAGGCGGATGAGGTTGACCTAAGGGGTCAAAAGCAATTTGGTAGGTAACCTAGATAGGTCAAGATGACGAGTTTTGATAGATGGACCAAAGGATGAGCAATGGACCTCGGAGGTCGCCTAGATACAATGCGCATTTTATTTTACGAAAAGTTTTGTATTATTTACATCCTAATTGGTTGGTCCAATGAGTGTCCTAATCTCTATGTGTGGGTTGACACGGGTAGGATAAAAGGTTCCCACCGCTCGCGGAGCGTATACGGTGAGTGGAGGAAACGAGTGACTCAAAAAAAGAGCGGCAGTAGCACCACTAATTTCCGCACATCGAATACTCTGGGGTAATAAGGGACATGTGCAGTGTTGACACGGACTAGTGGTAGTGTGTGGCAAGAAACTAATTCTTTTTAGGGAGAAAGAGAGAAGTTTTTTATATTGTTATGATACAATGCAGTGCAAGAGATAAGAAAAGATAAGAATGTACAAGGGAGCATAGCAAAGTTTTACATTTGTCCTTAGAACTAGGGTGCGCATTGCAAAGGTACAAGGTGCATGTGACAACATGGCAAAAGCAAAGGGTGCATGTGGTAACATGGCAAAAGTATAAGGTGCATGTGGGAACATGGTAAAAATATGAGGTGCATGTGAAAACATGGCAAAAGCATAGGGTGCATGTGAAGACATGGTAAAAGTATAAGGTGCATGTGACGACATGGCAAGAGTATAGGGTGCATGTGAAAACATGGCAAACATCATGATGTGAACGAAAGTTAGACCCACTAAGTTTGAAAAAGTTTCAAAGCAGTCCCCAGCAGAGTCGCCACTGTGAATAAGTGTGTTTAAAATTGAGATATTCATAGAAACATTAAAATATGAGAGTCGCCACGCCGTTTTAATTAGCCAAAACATTGAGAAAAAGCATGTTAATGGGTTCGGGGGTCAAATTACGACAAGAAAATAATATTGAACGTTATCACTCCTATCGCCTGAATGATCGGTCTTTCTATCATGATGCGGTGTATGTAGTGTGCGATGTGTTTGAGACCAGATCCGAAGATTGCCTACGTTCCTCTCAATGTGAGAAGCTCAGGTCAGCGTAGTTCGAGAAGAATTTAGAATAGGCAGAAGAATTGGGATCATGCATAATGATTGGGGAATTTACCTAAAGATTAGGGTTTAGAAGTAGTTCCTAGATCGTGTTCGGGTTAATGAACCCTAGATCATCATCGGCTATGAAATAACATATAAACATGAAGATCGCAACCTTAAATATGGCATAAATAAGGTTTTAATCTATGAACATGAAGAATATGCGAAGGACATATTATGAACATATGAATAATATGATGAACATATGAATAAATTTGCTAAGAACATGAATATTATGGATCTAAACTAAGAACATGGCAAGAACATGAAGAAAAAGATAGAAAACTTACCTATGTTGGCAAGAAATAAACCTTGATCTTCTTGGGATTCTTGGAGATGTTCTTGGATGCTTGAAATGCTTAATTAGAGAGAAAAATCGTCACTTAGAGAGCCTAAGATTGATCAAAATTCGGACCTCTAACCAAGAGGTGAGGAGGGATTTTTATAGTGAACTGATGGAGGGATCAGACGGCTGATATTGGCTGAGGCGAGGATGGCCGCCTGGCCATGGTCGGATGTGGCCGCGTGGCCATCATTCCTGGCTGACGTGATTTTCAAGCTAGGGTTTTATTTGGTTTATGGAAACCCTATTTTGGCCATTTTTAAGATGTTCTAGAATAATGAGATATATTTTGGGAATTCGGGACAAGTCTTTGCAAGGTTTCTAATTCCTATAAAGTCCTTGTATATTTGGGAAAGCCCTAATAAACTCATTTTCAGATCGGGTACTAACAGAAAATAGGATGTTTCTGTAATGGATGTTGCCAATCATTTGCGTAACATTCTCTGGAGTAGTATTTGATGGGACCATTGTAGCGGTGAGGTTCTTCCCAAGCATGAGACAGTAGGCAAGGGTGGAGGTGAGTAGGGACCATAACGAGATGTGTGCTTGGGTTTGCTTGAGCTGGGTAAGGATAGGGTCCTCTCTTTCGAGATCAGCTTGTTCGGGTTCTTTGCCAAAGATCTTCTTGGAACCTTTTGGGTTGGATTGGTACAATTGACCGGATCTCGTAAGTAGGAAAACTTCTGCTCTCAGTTCGTCTAGAGAAAGTGGCGCCTCATTGTGAGGGGGCGGGATCTCTATCTCCTCCGCCTCTTTGAAGATTTTGGCCCAAGAAAAAGGTTGGTTGGGTTTGGATCCTTCCTTGTCTAGGGAATCAACTTCACTAGCTAACTCTTCTAAACACAACAAGTCGAAAGAAGTTCCTTTATTAATAATCTTTGGGGTACAATTTGTTCCATCACAGTCTGCCACAACAGGCTTGGTCGGATCAGTTATCTCACTAATTTCTACCATGAGTACATCGCTAGCTATAGAATCTCTAGGGTCCTTTATGATGTCCATGTGGATGAGCTCTTGTATGGCTTTCTTAAGGGCGAAGAATTCTTCGGTGGTATGACCGGTACACTTTTGGTAGTGGCAGAACTTTAACAGATCGCAGTGTAGATGAGGGAGATGCCCTTCCAGTGGTTCGAGGATCCGTTTCTTCATGAGAACTTCGAGGACACTAGCCATTGTTACCTTTGCTTGTGTGAAGGAATCTATGAGCTCTAGAATGCTAATCTCACTTGTTTGCACCATGTTAACTCCACCGTAGTTGGGAAGGGGATTTTTCACCACGTTGGAGGGACCCTTCGGCTTCTCAATCTTCTTATCATTGATTAACCCTTAAACTACACGCTTCAATTGGAGGCAACCATCTGTCCTGTGTCCCATGTACTTGTGGTAATTGTAAAACATGGAAGCATCCAAGTTGGCCTTCGGGTTGGCGAGTTGGTAGTTTTCCAATGGCTTGATGAGACCTCTCTTGACTAGCACGTCAAAGACTTTCCCTATGGTCATGCGAAAGTCATTGAAATATTTCTTCTCTCTTTGCGGTGGAGCCCCATTTCTTGTGACATCTGGAACATCAAACGGAGCTTTACTTTGGACCATGTTGACTTGTCCGACTGCCTCTTTCCCACCCTTAGGCGTGGGATTCGCAGGAGCCTTGTAGCGGATGGAGTTGTTGCTGCTCTTGGTTGTGTCTTTCGGTGGCACAATCCCAGTGATCCCAGCTTCATACCTCACTCCAGCGTCTACCATTTATCCAGATCGGGGAAATAACCATTACCGATGGCTACTTTCAATTCAGGGAGCAAGCATTTATAGAAAATCTGCTTTTGTTCCTTCGCCTTAGGGGGATATTGGACTTAACACAACCTATGGTTCCAACTCTTGTAAAAGTCATAGATAGGCTCGTTGGGCTTTTGCATGGTGTTTTCAAGGTTGGTTAGGTTCATATGCCAATCCAAGTTAGCCTGGTACTTCTCGCAGAACACGGTACTAATTTGATCCTAAGTTTGCCTCTCGCTCGGGTCCAGTCCCAAGAACCAGTGCAAGGCTATACCATCTAAAGTGCTATGGAAAACACGGGCAATTTGCTCGTTGGTACAATCTCGAGCTCCCATAGCTAGCATATAACTATCAAAATAAGTCTTAGGGCAAGAATCACCATGGAACATTGCCACTTTAGGCATCTTGAAATCGTTGTTTGTCTACAGTTTCTATCAACTTATGCATTTGCTCTTGCATGGCCATGACCACAGGGTGGTTGGAGATGTCAGGGATGGATTCTGGCATAGTGACAGGAGGAGTCATTGAGGTAGTGGGAGCGGCCATCCCAACACTAAGAGGCAATGAGGGTGCAGGCAGCTTGCTAGCAGAGAGGTAACCACCAAGTAGTTCAGGGGAAGGCTCATAGACACCTTTGTTCTTGCTCATGGTAGTAGTTCCCTTTTGGGCATAGAGAGACGGAGGTGGGACACTTCTGTAGTTTGGTAAGTGGAAGGTAGGGGCATTGTGTAGACACCCCGCCTTGGACCGCTCACCCCGATTGCACATTTGATTTAGTGTTCTTGTTTTAAGTGTTTTTTGTTAGTTTCTGTTACTTTCATTAAGATCCTGACTGACTCTGTTAAGTCAAGGGACTAAACTGAATAACAGTTCTAAATTTCCAGTCCATTCTGTCACAAATGCCTTTCCAAAGCCGCGCGCCTCCATAGGTCAGACGCGTGCGCCTTCCGCCTCCATAGGCCGGAAGAGCGCGCATCTGGGCGTCAGTTACAGATTTTGTCCAAGAATCCCTCCCTTGCTCAATTTACACGATTTTTCCCAGGAATTCCCTCCTTGTGACTTCATTTTGGCACCAAAAACAACTGGTCTTCACCTATAAAATCCCCTCTTCTTCTCCATTGAAAGGAGGAGGACTTTTTGAGATAACAAAACAATACCAAAACTCTTAAGGCATTTTCAAGCATTTTTTTCAAAGAAGCCCTTGAAGACTCTTGAAGTTTAGGTACTTTTTATTTCTTTCTTTTCTCTCTATTTCTCTCATATCAAACTCTTCTTTTATTTCTCATCAAAGTGTACAATCACCCAAACCATTTTGGGACATGACACCAAGGGCCACTTTATTCCATTGAAGTTGGCCAATGAGTTATCACCCCATATTCAACACCCTTCTTTTAACCCCTTAAATCTCAATTTTAAAGTATAGGAAGAACACATTTTTTTATGTAGATTATGAACAAGCAAGACAAACGTTAGTTGAGTGAAACGGGTGTTTAAGTACTTC
Source organism: Campanula takesimana (assembly GCA_026119855.1). Classification (NCBI taxonomy): domain Eukaryota; kingdom Viridiplantae; phylum Streptophyta; class Magnoliopsida; order Asterales; family Campanulaceae; genus Campanula; species Campanula takesimana. Next base: position 101,398 of record JAOWBW010000626.1, read on the forward strand.
CCATTTCGTAACCTAACCCCCGAACCTCAATACAAGAATCTCTGGTTTTCGTAACAAAACTTAGGCTATATTAGGTTTTTCTTATGTTCCTCTAAAACATAGGTGGCGACTCTAAAACACTAAAACCAAGTTAGACATCCCAGGATAATCCTCCCGCTCTAGCCTAAAGCGTGTGGGTTGCCCGCGCCCCAGGGTATCTAAAGTGACGACTCCGCTGGGGACAGATTGTTGATGGTTAAACTTGAATTTTGTTCATAATCTACATCTTTCTGGGCATTCTGGTTTCTGATGGCGAGAAGCGTGTGCCTATGGCCTTCTTGGACTAAGGCGTGCGCATTCCACATCAGTTACCAGAATCGCCTGCTTCCCATGTGTTCTTCCTATTCTTCTTTATTTGTGCTAATCACTTTTGCAGGGGTTCAAAAATATGTTCAGGACCAGGGCAATCCCCTGAGTCCAAGTGTCTGACAGGTTCACCCAGAAGCGGGCGCCTCTCAGTTACTATGCGCAATGCGCGCGCTTCCTATGTCACAGGCCAGGGGCACGCGCTTCTGGGCAGATTTCCAGAACATGAACAGGTTCCAGAACTAGACAGAATGATGGGGTGTGGGCATAGTTTCCTGCATCAGGACCGATTTGGTCTTCTGGACTGTTTTATTTTATGTTCTTTTTTTATCGGTCACACGGGTGATTCGAAAGTTGTAAATTATGTGCTTATTTGCTTTATTGCTTTTAAAAAAAATTGTCACTTGGTTTGACGTCACACTACGTGCACTAAACTCCTATGAATTGCTCACAATCGAGTCGCACAAGTTCAAAACCCCAAACCCGTCGAGGCCCATCCTAGAGAGTTTCAAGCTCCACCCGACCTTGACTCTCTCGAAGCGGTAAACCTCAGACCGTGGCATAGTTCATGACTACATGCCGGGGTGACCTTTAAGCCTCTCTTTAACCGAGCACAAGCCAACACATTCTAGTCAGGTTCTAATACTCCGTGACCAAGTCGGTTTCCATGTGTCGTGATTTCCCTAAACTAATGTCATCAAAACATACGTGCCGTTTCCAAAAAAAACACGTTGCTATGGGACAAAATAAAACTCCTTCCCCGCATGTATGCTTCATGACATTAATTTAGTTTAATCCTGTCACATTTAGGTCTCACAAGCGTGGTGGAATTCGATGAGTATATGGGACCGCTAGAAGTTCTATATACTAATGTGACGATTCCACTATTTTCTAGAAACCCCAAAAATCACTAACGTCCTTCCGACTTTTGTAAATAAATAATAAAAAAAGAGAGTCATTTTCCTTATGTGATTTAGTCCTTTTCTTGTTTGTGGGTTGAATAATTTTACTCAAAAGGTATTTGTGGGCCATCCTAAGATCAACCGTGTTCTTCCATTAGGTCCAATGGCTTCCGACAGCAACAACAACGGTTGCAATCTTTCCCGGTCCAACGAGGATATAGCCAACATGATCAAATCACTGAAAGGACAAATTGATGCACTCGCCGAGAATGCCCAATGCAAGGATGATTTGTGGCAAGCCCGTCTCAAGCATGAGAGAATGGCCCATAAGAAAGAACTTGCTAAGCTCAAAGACCAATTGAAGGAGCTCACAAATGAAGGAAAAATGGTCCAAAGCATTGATAACGGCTTGGTCAACACTATCATGGCATACATTGACAAACGTTTTAGTGGGCTAAATTTGAACAAGGGTCCAATCTCTGATCTGCATCATGCTTCTCTTCTTATGAACACTATGGTGGCTCTGCCCGAGAAATTTAAGATGCCCGATATCGGCAAATTCATAGGGAATTCTTGTCCCAATGCCCATGTTGATACCTACGTTTGGGCCATGCTACCAAAGAAAGTGTCTCCTCAAATAATGACACAATGCTTCCCACTTACTCTTGATGGGGTCACAAAAGATTGGTATATGGGTCTCCCGGTTTCCACCTGCCTCAATTGGGATGCCTCTATGGTTGCCTTTAAGTCACAATATGAAGGAAATTACATGCACCGTCCCACGAAGAAAGAATTTGAGAACACCATGCAAGAGCGCAATGAATCATTTGGGGACTTTTCTCGCCGTTGGAATGAAAAATTGGCCGAGATTGTTGATAGGCCCTCAATGAAGGAACAAATGGAGATCTTCTTGAAGTTCTTGAATATGGACTACCGAGCTCATCTTAGTGGGGCCTTTTATCCGGATTTTGAACATATGTATGATCCGGGGATCAGAATTGACAACTTGCTCTGTGAAATTGCCGTGGACTTTTATGAGATAGACTCCGACAGGGAAGAGATCCCGAACAGTTCAAGCAGTTACATGGAAGGTTAGAACGGTTTTGAGGACTACGACGACAGGGAGGACTACAACAATGAAGGCTAGGAAAAACTCCATTTCTATCTCTCTACCAAAAAAAAAGTCAAAAGTCCTCTTAAGTGTGCATTAAGTTTTCTTTCGTCTTGTTTATGTAAAAAATCGAGTCTTATCATAAAATAAAAGTTTTTCTTGTCCCCATACACTATTCCAAGTTGTTCAATTTAATTCTTGGCAAAATGATGAAAATATGTCTAAGCACGTTTTGGGATGAAGGCTATCACTTGAACGCCTAGGGGCAAAAAATGAAGAAGACGAAGTCAAGACATCAAACGACGAAGAAAGGTGGATCAACAACCATGGACATATCTCATTTCTCAAAGGGGATAAAAAAAAAGGGCTCGCTAGGTTGACTCTTCAAAACAACCTAGGCAAAAGTTGGAGCAAAAAAAAAAAAAAAAAACAAAAACAAAAAAAAATCCCCCTCATTCAAAGAAGTTCACAAGGACGAATCAACATCAACAATTCCTCGCGACGAAAGGAGCATCCACAAGAACTACGGTGACCTGAGCCTCTACATTGGAGGAATGTAGGCAACCTTCGGGTCCGGTCTCATGCAAGAAAGAAGATATGTTTAGCCCTAGTGCGTTATGGTGATTGGCCTTCCTCTCGAACTTATCAAGACATCTTTATATGATTCATTTGCCAATGGATTAATCATCTCAAGATTGAATAACTTTCTTAGAATTGGAGTCGCTTTACATTCCTTATCGAGTCTAGGGCTTCTTATCTTTCAGCGATACTCTCAGTTTCTCAAGATCAAATTGGGGCTTTCCTTCTATTCTCTCTTAATGACTTTGTTGGTCCCAAAGGGGCAACAAGGGTGTGAAAATTGCTAGAGGGGGGGGGGATGAATAGCGTTTTAAAATTCTTTTCAAATCCTTTTGCAATTCAATGGCAAATGCGCACAACTCCTATTTTGGCTAAGTATAGCGTGCAGCAAGAGTGTGAAATGCACAGCGGAAGATTTAAAGCACTTCTACGCAGGGTATACTGCACAGAGATGAAATAGGTACTACGCAGGGAAAGATGCGTAGTAAAGAAAAACGCACGTGCTAAATTTTGGCTAAAGTGTTGGATAAAATTGTGCTAGGGCAAATGAGCAATAACAATTACAGCAGCAAAGTGTAGCAATCTGAAAGATCAAACAAAGCAGTAATACATAAATAGTTAAGCATGAAATAAGCAGTAAGAATGATGGACAAGTTATTTGGAGAGGTTCAATCAAGGAAAGATCTACGTCCTCTACCAAAATGGTTAGTCTTGGATTTCTAATGGAGATTTTATAATATGAGTGAGTATTACAAATTACAACTTTTGAGCTTAATACTAACTCAAGATCTATTATCTATGAAGAACAAATCCTAGACTAAACCGGTGTATCTCAAGAAGTTAGATCAGAATGATCAAAGCTTCAAGAGGTGTGTGTGTGACAGAAATTCTGGGCTCTATGAATATAAGAGATGAAGAGCACCAAGAATTCTGGTGATATAGGGCTTTTAGGATTTGAGCAGGAGTTTGAAGGTTTAAAGATCTTGAAGGCTGTTCTAATGAATCTGGAAATATTGAGCATCAGTCTTCAGATCTTCAAGGTTTCTCTAATGAAGCATGAAACTCTAGCTCTGGCTGAACAAGCACTCTCCCTCACCAATAAATTGGAAATAAAGATGAGCAGGCTATTTATAGCAGAGAGCTTAAAACTAGCCGTTGGAGCTCTGAGCAAAGACGATGAGGTGGCACGCTGTGATTGGTGCGTAGATGTCCTTTATAGCCGTTGGGGCTATGATCAAGGTTGATGACCTGGCACGATATGATTGGTGCGTAGGTATCTCTGAGCCGTTGGAGACTAAGCATGAAGACCAAATTCAAAAGCTTCTTCTAGAAGGTTGATAGCTGTCTTCAATTGAAATATGACCGTTGAAGCGTGTCTCCACTAATGGTGTTGCTGAGTGTGCTTATTTTGTCGTTTGTGCACACCTCATCATTTTGGCTCAATCCAAAAAGCGTAGCTTGTCTTAACGCTTTCCAAGCTTCTAGAATATGAGATCAGGAGATAAGAATTTTGACCAAGGTTGAGTGTGCGCGTACAAAGGCATGCGCATTGCCGGTGCGCACGGATGCTGCGCATGGGGAGCATGCGCATCATGCTTGGTCATACCAAAGGAAGATAACTTCTGAGTTGAGGAATAAGACCTTAAAAACTGAGCAGGGTTAAAAAGCCGCGCAAGAGATCTATGCGCAGTGGCGACCTGCGCAGAGAACATCCTGCGCAGTGAAATGAATCCTGCTTAGAAAATCTTCGATCCTTCAAAGCTCCAAGTCCTATAATCTAAGCCTATACTATAAAATGGACAGCTAAAAATTGAAGTTATAAAACTTCTTACATAGGGTCCTAAAGTCCATAAAATATCAATATGTGATGGTATCAATCAATTCTAACATAATTGGGAGGGTTAAGAGATAAGCATACCCAAAAATCTCCCCCTAAATGATTGATGCCATTACCTACTATAGCAAAGGCAATTCATTGTACTTGATAATTACATGTCCATAAAAATGTGAATGGTAACTCATGCCTCAAATCAATACACACACTAGCCAGTGCTATAGATTTCTAATCTATCCAAAAGATTTAACTTACAATATGGGAAAGATAGAAATATCATCCAGCGCATACAAAGGTTGTGAATTTTAGTTTAGTATGCGTTTAAACTGAATGTTTAAACATCATGCATAGGAAATATGAGCAGTTAAGATTATGCGTATGAAGTTTGGAATAATGCATTCATTGTTCTACAAATAAGAAATTTGATTTGAACAAGGTTTTGAAACTAATGATGCAATTTTTCTCATTTAAACTTGAACTTATAATGGTTGCAGAATTACAAGATATGAACAAGTTTAAACTGGGTACAAAACAAAGTTCTTTACGCAAAAAAAACAAAAGCGTACAGAGAACTTGCGCAACAACAACAAAATACCTGAGAACTAATATATATTGATGCGGGATAGGGCTTCACGCAGCTCCTTCTGTAAGTTGTTGAATTTTTTCATGAGTTCAACTTTTAAATCTTAAAACTTGTCCTGGAACTCAACAGCTTTGCCCACATACCTTCATGCCTCTGCGCATATCGGCATTGTCATCAAACAGCTCTCTGAAATTTGCTCTGCAGTCCGTCTGGATAGCAGTCTGCGTAGCTTCCAGTCTTGTGTCGGTATAAAGGCGCTGTGTGTTGATGCTGGATTGAATGTCGAGCATTGCATAGTCCATCTTGGCATTGAACGCATGGGAAAAATCCGTCATGGATTTAGTTATCCATTCTCTCACATCTTTAATTTTGAGCTCATTCCCTTGCGCAGGAGTTCCTTGTCCAATCTTTAAAATCTGAGCTTCTAGGTTAGCAAATCCTTCATGTAACCCATCTGCAAGGGTTTTCTTTAGCTTTCTCAAAATTTCCCTGGAGCCACCATCAATCGCTTCAAAGGTGCATACATTGTTGAGTAGTACGCTAACGTTTTTTAGCAGAGCACTGATGGAGTTGAGGGAGTTCAGGATAAGTTGATCAAGTACATTAGGTGCCTTTTCTTGCGCAGGCTCAGAGAGATTTGCGGATGAACTTGCCTTTGCACCCTCCTTACTCTCCTTTGCACTTGCCTTTGCACTTTCCTTCGCATTCTCCCCCTTAATGGCAGCAATCTCCAAACGTTGCGTAACAAGTTGGTACTAAAAATTAGTTTGCACAGTAAGGAGTTGAGTCAGCTGTAACTGCGTAGCGATTTGATTCGCTTGAATAGAATGCAAGGCTTGTAAGATCTGGCGCAGCTCAACCGACGAGGAGGTTGAAGTAGGGAACTCAGGAACTGCGGATGGAGAAGGCTTAACAAGTGGAGAATGTTTACTGCTGTCAGATGCATTGACATTGTCCTTAATATTTTCAGGTGCATCGGATGGAGTGCAACTCTTCTTCAATCTTTTAGCGCTGCTATGCACCTTCTGCTTTCGGCGGGGAGAAACATGTATGATGTCAGCACTATGGAAAGCGTCCTGCGTACTCGAATCTTTGGGCCTTGGCTCCCCCTGAACGGCAGCATCTTCTGAAACGCCACATAGATTGGCTTTACGCTTCTTTGAAGATGGTCTTGTAGGAGTAGGAGCAGGTGTGGGAGCCGGACCTGATTCTCTGATTGAGATTCCCTTGGTAGATTGAACAAAGGGAATATCTTTCCTTTTCTTGGTACTGGGCTCAGCGATACCCTTCCCCTTTCGATTATACGCCTCTTTTGGTTCTTCCTGCACAGGCGCAGTAGAGTCTGCTGCGCTCCTTTTCTTCCCATCAGAGGGTTCCTCTTCTATCCATGGTTCTTTGTTGGGATCTTTGTCAGGTCTCCAGATGCGGTAGTAGTCTTCATTACCAATCTCATTTCGCAAAGTCCGGAGATGTGGTCTGGAGTAGTACTTGGAATCACAGGACTGCTTCTTGATTGACTTCTTCTCAACAGAGGTGGCTAGTTCCTCATATGTCAACAAGAGTTTAGTGAGCAACCTGCAGTGAGTTCTGTACTTGGTCTTCCCTGCATTGAGCTTTTTATCATAGCTGTTCATGCCCTTCACAATCTCATTCCAAATAAGTTGCGGCCAGTTGAGTTTAAGATTGTTGTAGATGGCTGCGCAGTATTCCCACTGCTTAGAGATGAACTTCCCGTTATTTCCATTTTTGCAGTTGAGGGAATCTCCAATGATGGTGCACAGGTGGTACATCACCTCACCGAATTCCTTTCTATCATGAACTGACCATCTCTTGTTTAGAGAAGGTACGCCAATTAATTTCTGCGCAAGATTGTTCTGATGAACCTCATCATAATCGACTGGGGCATTATCAACTGTGAAGTTACAGTGCTTGCGAATATGGTTGGGATGAATAGTTACATCGCATTTTTGTACAGTGGCCATGATCATCTCCGTTGGTTTTCCTTCGATTATTGCCGGGACAACTTTTGCAGATTTAAAGAACTTATCGACGAGAGTTGGCATAAAAAATGATTGGTTTAGAATGAACAACGGAAGAATGCCGGAGGAGTTGAGATGGTGCAGCAGGCGTCGTCCAGTTGCGTCTTGAGAAAGATCTGCTTCAATCACTTCCCATCCAGGGATGAAGTATAGGGGACCCTGAAAGACAGTTGCTACTGTTAGACAATCCGTTGCGCATGGAGCAGTGCGCATGCGCAAATAGCACAAACATACCTATGCGCACAAATCCATAAAAAAAGGATGCACAAATAATTATATAATGATACGCAAGGAACGTGAAAGGATGCGCAGAAAGTTAGAGAAAAAATAAAGATATGCGCAGAAAAAAATATGCGCATGAAAAAAATGCTTGGAGAAATTTCATGAATATAAAAATATATAAATAATGGTGCAAGAAGAACACAAGGAATGTTCAAAAATACCAAGAATATCAGAAAATCGAAGGTTGACCAAATTCGACAAAAAGTATATCAAAATAACCGCATTGGCCGGACGATCAAAACCATGTAAATTATAAAGTCAACAAACAAATAATGAACCCAGAAAGTCAGAAAAAACAGTCCGACTGGCATGAAGGTTTTCGGACCTAAAAATCCATAGAGAGCAACTCAAATGCTAATTGATCGTAAAATAAATGACATATAACTGTAGATCAGATGCATACGAATGCATACCAAAAATCGATTTCAAAAAATATTGAGAAATGAGGGAGAAATCGAAAAAGGGAGTTATGAAACCTTCAAAAACAACAATGGCGAAAATAATGAGTAATGAAGAAACATACCATGTCATCGACGGTGGGTTGCTCTATTAGTTGTTCTACTTCTAGAGAATTCTCAGGACCAGAAAGAGAGGGGGAATTAGAGAGAACGATTTCAGGTTCTTGAGTTCTGCTTTTCTTCGGAGCCATTGAAATGGTCGAGAGACGAAGAAGAAGAAGGGTTGATGAGATGAAGATGGAGGGAGTGCAGAAGTTAGAGAGAGAAAATAAGAGGTTTAAAGTAGAGAGAAATAGAGAGAGAATTGGTTTGAGTAGGGAAGGAAGATAAAGAAGTTCAGGCGCACGATAGCGAGGAAGAGTTTGGAGGAAGGTGCAGTGGCGCAAGATAGCGATGCCACGTGTCACCTTAGGGAACGAGCGTGTGGAAGCCTATGCGCGCGTGTGTCAGAGCCTAAGGGCCAATCACAATCGTTTCATTTCCCACATAAATGATTTGGCAGGATAGGACGTGCGCTGTCAATCAATGGCCTTTTGCATTGATGACATCTGGGATATGCGCAGGGGTATAAACGGTAATTCCCAAGAAAGTTTAAAAAAAATAAAGGCGCGGGAAAATTTTAATTACACAAGTACCCTTGTGAATTAGTGTTGAATTTTCAGTCAGGGACGTATGTGCAAATTCTAATGAATAGAGTACTTACCTGTGATCTTCGATGATTGCGCATGGATAGTCATCCGCAGCGCATAGATAGCGCAGAGATTCTATAAATCTCAGAACTGTTGTTCCATGCGCATTAACTTATTTCGCAGTAGCTGCGCAGATTGCATGAAATCTTGACTTTTAAGAACTTATCAAGCAAACACAAACATTAGTATTAACAAATCATATGGACAAGTTAGCTAAGTTCAAGCATACCCATTTCTCCTCTCAAGAATACAAATCTCTTTGCGTCAAGAGCCTTTGTAAGGATATCATCAATTTGATTATCTGTGGCCACGTGCTCTAAATGAATGTTTCCTTTTATTTTCACGTGATCCTTGAGAAAGTGATATTTGATGTCGATGTGCTTTGTCTTTGAATGCATGACAGGATTGTTGGAGACTGCAATGGTGGACATGTTATCGCAGAAGATTGGGCAGTTTGCTTCATGAATTCCATAGTCCACTAATTGTTGCTTCATCCAAAGGATTTGGCAGCAGTAGCTTCCAGCAGCAATATATTCAGCTTCTGTAGTGGAGGTGGACACAGCAGCTTGCTTCTTGCTTGCCCACGCAACAAGTCGATTTCCAAGGAAATAACAAGTTCCACTTGTGCTCTTCCTGTCAATTGTGCATGCTGCATAATCTGCATCTGAATAACCTAGCAAATCGAAATTCGAATCTTTGGTGTACCAAAGTCCAAGGTTAACAGTTCCAGAAAGATAACGAATAATGCGTTTAATAGCAGTTAAGTGCGCTTCTCTAGGGTCTGCTTGATAGCACGCACAGACACAAACACTAAACATAATATCTGGCCTACTAGTAGTAAGATAAAGGAGAGAGCCAATCATACCTCGATATAAAGTTTGATCAACTTTCTTACCTTTTAAGTCTTTGTCAAGCTTGTTGTCGGTGGCCATTGGAGTGTCGTATACTTTAGCATTTTCAAGTCCAAATTTCTTGATTAAGTCCCTTGTGTACTTGGCTTGATTTATGAAGATGCCATCATTTAATTGTTTGATTTGAAGTCCGAGGAAGAATGTGAGTTCTGCCATCATACTCATCTCAAACTTGCTTTTCATGAGCTTTTCAAAGCGCTTACAAAGTAACTCATTAGTAGAACCAAATATAATATCATCGACATAAATTTGAACAAGTAAAGAATGATCATTATACTTAGTAATAAAAAGAGTTGTATAGATTTTACCGCGCTTGAAGCCTTTCTCTAGTAGGAATTTTGATAGAGTATCGTACCATGCTCTTGGAGCTTGCTTAAGTCCATACAAGGCTTTCTGAAGCTTGAAAACGTGATTTGGAAATCTGCTATCTTCAAATCCAGGAGGTTGAGCTACATAGACCGTTTCTTGGAGTTCACCGTTGAGAAATGCGCTCTTCACATCCATTTGATAAAGGTTGAATTTCTTGTGAGAGGTATAAGCTAAGAAAATTCTTATAGCTTCAAGTCTTGCTACAGGTGCAAATCTTTCATCATAGTCGATTCCTTCCTCTTGCCTATAGCCTTGCACAACCAACCTTGCTTTGTTTCTGGTGATGCTTCCATTCTCATCCATCTTATTTCTGAATACCCATTTTGTACCAATAACTCCTTGGTCATGAGGTCTGGGTACTAAGTTACAAACCTTGCAGCACTCAAATCTGTTAAGCTCTTCTTGCATAGCAGTAACCCAGCTTGAATCTTGGAGCGCTTCATCAATATTTTTTGGTTCGATTTGAGAGATAAAGGAGTGATATTCATCATCAAAGTTTGATGCTCTCCTAGTACGAACCCCTACATTGAGATAACCAATGATGTTTGAAGTTGGATGATCTCTAACTTCACGAACCTCGGGAGGTAAGTTAGGTTGAGTAGTAGGAATACGAAGATCTTCAATAGGTACTTCATTAGCTCCAGCATCAAGATCATCAAAGGTGATTTTCTGAAGCGGAGAAACATCATGCCCCAGGAGGGGGTGTCTGCGCATCAGGAGTCATCACTTCTGGCGCAGCATCCGGAGTTGGCGCATGAGATGGACTTGCTTGATTTTGACTTTGATTATATTGATTATCATTCTGCGCAGGTGCAGTTTGAGGCTGCGTACCTGTCTCTTCATTCTCAACAGAATTATCCGAATCATTTGGAGCCAAATGTGGCTCAAGGAGAGAATGCTCATCAAAAGTAACATGTACATATTCTACAATTACTAGAGTTGTTCTATTAAAAACACGAAAATCTTTAGAATGTTTGGCATACCCAACAAAAATACCTTCATCTGCTTTGGCGTCGAATTTACCTATATGATCTTTGCCGTTGTAAAGGATATAGCATTTGCAGCCAAAGATATTGAAGAAAGCAATGTTGGACGCTCTTCCTCTCCATAGCTCATATGGAGTCTTGTTGTAGGCTTTGTTGATGATGGATCTATTCTGAGTAAAGCAAGCAGTGTTGACAGCTTGTCCCCAGAAATACTTTGGAAGCTTAGCTTCGGCTATCATTGTTTTCCAGCCTCAATCAACGTGCGATTCTTTCTTTCCACAACGCCATTTTGTTGAGGAATTCCAGCAGCAAAGAAATTGTGATCAATTCCGTGATCATCACAATATTGAGCAACACCGTTATTCTTGAATTCAGTTCCATTGTGCAGATACCCCGGGGGAACCACGGCTTGGCTAGAGCGCGTGAATTATCCTAGGATGTCTAACTTGTTTTTAGAGTCGCCACCTATGTTTTGAGGAACATAAGAAAAACCTATTGATAATAGCCTAAGTTTGATTACGAAAACAGAGATTCTTTGTTTTGAGGTTCGAGGGTTAGGTTACGAGATGGGAAGTACCGAAACACCCATCTCGCCCAACTAAAGTTGGTCTTGCTTGATCAAAATCTACATGAATGATAAACGTTCTTCTTCTTCTTCTTTAAATCATAAAAGGGGTTTTAAAATAGAGTTTGGAATGTAGGAGATAACTCTTTAACCGACCTCAATGAGATGAGGTGATCATTAGATTCATGTCCCAAAATGATTTGGGTGATTGCACTTTGATAAAACAAAAATAAAGAGAAAAGAGATGAAGTTAAGAAGAGGAAAGAAATAACTTTACCTAGACTTCAAGAGACTTAAAACACTTCTTGATAAATTCTTTGGAGAAATCCTTTGGAAATGCTTTGTAAGTGTGAAATTTAAGTGTCTTATTGAGAATGTAAGATTGAGAGCCCAGGTCCTTGAAAATGGAGGTAAAGGGGGGTTTTATAGGTGAAAGAGAGATGTTTTTTGGTGCCAAAACTCAGTCACCAAGAAATCTTTCCCGGGCAAATCATGTAAATTTGAGCAAGGGAGAGAATCCTGGTCAGAAATCTGTAACCGACGCCCAGAGGCGCGTGCTTCCTGCTTTGGGGGCGGGAGGCGCGCGCGTCTGGATCCTCTTGTCGGAGGCGCGCGACTCAGAGAAGGCGATTTTGACAGAATGGACTAGAAAGTCAGCCCTGTTATTTCAGTTTAGTCCCTGGACTTAATGAAGTCAGTCAGGAACTTAACGGAAGTGACAGAAACTAACGAGAGACACTTAAAATGGTGAGAAACACAAGATCAAATGTGCAATCGGGGTGAGCGGTCCAAGGCGGGGTGTCTACAGAGCCCCTCGGCGACGTGGATTGCAAAGCAAACGCGTCGACGAAAGTTTAAAACACCCGCCGGGACATCACCAAGAAAAAGCAAAGACTCGATGAAAGCAGAATTTGAAATTGCGAGAGATAGTGGTGCGCTCCCTGTGTGAGCGGCTTTTGTTGATAGAGGGGGTGGCATGATCCGTTATGGTGAACCTGCCGGCCTGAAGATGTTGAATGAAGGCCGTTTAGTGAACCTTTGA